>JALJVW010003921.1:0-29937 GCA_024865655.1 Emberiza elegans
CTGGTATAAAATCAGGCCATCTCAGACAACTGATACAATAAGAGCATTATTAAATCATATTGTAATCTCAGGAGACTATTCCTTTGATTTCATATTTTCCCATTTTGATCAATTGTTTTGAGGAAAATGTATTTTGAGTTTCAGGATGAATGCCAAAAAAAAGAACAGCATTTGAGGACCTATTTGATTTTCTCTGTATTCCCAAGTCCTACAATAGTGATGTTATGCATGGTTGGGATAAACTCAGTACTCAGAAGAGGTTCTTTACCCTGAGCTTGCATCTGGAAGACAGAACCTCTTTTAATATATTCTAATATATTTTTATTTTTCACATCAGAGTTTTTGATTTAAAAAAATACGTAAAATGCCAAAGTACGTGTAGGTATATGCATATCCAGGCTATAAAAACATCCTTGTTCCTATTACTTTACAGCTTCAGCAGAAAAGAAAAGCATTGCAGCAAAGAAATCCATATACAGAGAGATTAAGATTTATTATGCCGATGAGATTAAAATAAATTATGCGGTCTTCTGTTAGATACACATGAATCGATAACCAGTAATTTACTTCAAATGAATAATAACCAGTTCTGAAACTTATCCCTTGTCTGGATCAGATTGGTGGATCTGAGCAGTGAATGTTTAACCTGAACAGAACTATGGTGATTTACATCACCTGAGCATGCAGCTTGCCTTTTGGTCCAAATAACTGGGCACACTCCCTGCCATTTCTATGGATTTAAATCTCTCCTCACTAAAAAAACTCATTGCCTGGTATTTCCTCTTGCAGAGTGGAGATAAATAGCAGGGACAGTATATTTTGCACATAGGAAAATAGTCTTGCTTTCCATCTCTCTTGTGATGAGAGACCATGGAGTAAAAATCTACAGTCAGACAACAGAATCATAAAATCATGGAATACTTTGGGTTGGAAGGGACCTCAAAGATCATCAAGTTCCAAACCTCTGAAATGGGCAGGACACTTCCTACTAGGTTACTTAGACACCCATGCAAACTGGCCTTGAACACTTCCAGGGATGGGGCAGGCACAGCTTCTCTGGACAGCCTGTTCCAGCAGCTCACCACACGCACAACAAAGAATTTCTTCCTAATATCTAACCTAAATTTCCCCTCTTTCCATCTGAAGCCATTGCTCCCTGTCCTATTGCTACAGTTCCTGGATTCATCTCCAGCTTCCCTGTAGGTCCCTTCAGATACTGGGACCTTCTTTGAGGTCTCTACAAAACCTTCTCCTCTCCAGGCTGAATAGTCCAAACTTTCACCCTGGAAGTTGATCCTTATTAACTTCATGCCTTGCTTTGGACTTGCTCCTGCAGTTTCATGCCCTTCAAATTTTGGCGACCCCAGCCCTGGATACAGCACAGCATGTAGCTTCTCCCAGCAGAGCAGAGGAGTAGAATCTCCTCCTTTGACCTGCTGGCCATGGGGCTTGGATGCAGCCCAAGATTTGTTTGGCATTTTGGGCTGTGAGCGCTCACTGCTGGTTCACGTTGAGTTTTTCATCAACCAACACCCCCAAGTCCTTCTCCTCAGTGCTCCCAATCACTTCTCCACCCAACCTGTGGACATGTCTAGGATTGCCGTGACCTTCTACAAGGTGTAGAAACTTGTACTTGGCCTTGTTGAAATTCTTGATGCCCACACAGACCCACCTCTCCAGCCTGTCAATGTCCCCTGCAACCTTGTCACTTGTGCAGAGCAGGTTTTGCTGGAGAAGAACATACATGCACATCCACCCTACTGAACAGTGTTAGTTGGAAATTATTAAGGGTTATTTTATACAATGCTCTTGTCAGAATGTATGTACCAGCAGTCTCTGGACAGTCTGACCACCCTGCAACTGTCCTTCGGTGTAATATTCCTCTGGAAAACCCCTCTCTAAAGTCTTATTTTTTACAAAAAGTACAAAGGACGCGAGGGAGCAGGAGTACAGTGCTGGATGCTCCCGGAGAAGCTTCTCATAGGCTGCAAATTTAGGGGTGCAACAAGTCACCAATTAACTCTTTTCCTGAGAGTTAGTTGATGCAGTGGTCTAAGAGTTTCCTTCCTCCTCTTCTCCAAGGTGCTGGCAGAGTCACAAGCATGCCTCTGAAGGAGTGCTGCTGAAGGAGCTCCGTGCAGTCCAGAGGAATTTCCTGGGGCTGCAGGGAATACTCAAAGTGGCAGTGAGGTGGTAAGTGTAGGGCCATGATTCAGGGATGAGCTTAGCATGGCTGTGTTGGGATTATGCTGCCAGTGCCACCTCCCTCCCTGCCAAACTCCAGAGAAAGTTCTTGACCACTTGCAGAGAAGCATAAAGTTAACAATCAGGTGTGCTCCTGTGGCCAGGGCAGCCCTGGAGGGAGAAAGAGATGGGGAGAAGGAGATATTGGGAAGGAGGTTGTAAGAAGAGGGTGGTTGAGAGCAATCAGAGCCTGCTGGAGCATCCACGGTGCTGGCCATCCTTTACATTGTGCATTTTCAAATACTCAAAATTTGGTTTTTTAGGAACAAGAATTCTACTACTCTTTTCGATTAAAACCTTACAGGAAAAGGGTTTTCCACCTTCTGCAAAACTCTTTAGACATCACTCAGATTTTCTGAAGAACAGATGACTGTCTATAGGAGTGAGTTCTAACAAGGATGGTCTCAGAAGAAACACGTATAATTTCAGAAGTAATTTTCAAATTTAGTCAGCCAGATCCAAGTGGCTGTACTTAAATCTCCTGCTAGCCATTTGGCTTCTAAATCATGAGGCAGAGACATGAATAACAGATGTTTTGTGATGAGGAGTGACTAAGAGCTGAGTACTTCGTTGAGATCTGAGTATTTTAGACCATGACAGCCTTCTAGGTAGCTGGGCATAAAAATTACCCTTCTTCCTCCTGCTCTCAAATCTTATGCTGGAGATGAGAGTGTAGTTTGTTATTGCTACTGAGACTTTTGCTGGACATTTTTTTTAACGTCTCCCTGTAATTTTTTTAGAGAATCAAATTTGATTTCTTCCCCTTACTTCTCCCATCTTCAAGAAGTCTACTTTGGAAATATAATGAGCTCTTCAGCATTTTTATTTTGTTCTGCTTTGAAGAAAAAGCACTGTAAATCACCTAGAAAATGCTTTCCATGGAAAAATATTTTCCAAGCAGATAAAATTCACCCTTTCACAGACACTTCTCTCCACTGCTGTGATGCACGCAACGTTTGTTTTGCAAACAATGGCTTTGGTTTGAAAATGAAAGAAAGGTTTCACTTCACTGACTGACATTATTTTGCTTGGCTTTATAGAAGACTATTAGAAGGCTAAAATCACCACCTACAATTAATGATGCGTCAATGTTTACACCGGTCCATTCATATGATGGTACAACCTGGATAGAGATTATCTCTTTCAAAGTGGGAAAGGCAGGCTCCTACTTAGCACTGCTTAAGCTGTAGCATCTCAATGTTAACAGAGGGTTAAATCTGCACTGGTGAAAATTGACATGAACATCTTGATTTTGATTAAATATTGTTACAAGGCAGATTTTACGCTGCATGTTTTCCTCGTCTCAGTGTCTTTTAATTTCTGAGGCTTGTTATGTTAATTCCAGTACTACTTAGATTTGATCATAACTACCAAAAAAAGTGCATCTTTTAAGAACTAGCTTGAATTTTAACCATGAGAGTGATGCTGTCATTCCCTGCCTAGAACTTTAGGACTGACATCTCTTTTATGTAGAAAATGTTCTATGGGTTCCTAGCTTTGCTGTTGCACTGTGAGTAAGGTGGGATTCAGGCACCTGGTGTTCAAAAGAATGAGAGTCATCTACACCTTCAGCACTGGAATTGGTCTGCTAGAGCCAACAGGTTATAGAGCCTCCTGATGCAGTGGCGAGTCTTGGTGTAAAATTCAAAGTCAGCCAAGACATGCAGCACGTAGTGAACTAACAGTTAAAAGGGCAGAATTGTTAGATTAGTTATACATGATGTGGGCAGTTCTTGATTTCATGCTGAACATTGTAGACATAAGAAATGTGACAGTATTCACTGTCACACAGCAAATGTATCTTTTCTGTTCATTTCAGTTCCATCACAAAAGAGCATTCATTGAAAGTTTCTTTGATATTAACTCCTGTGAAGTAATAAAAGAAAACAGTGGACTCCTAGTGATAAAACAACTCAACAACAAAAATGATTCAAATTCTGAAAAGTTGAACAATGTTCAAACTTTGGTGCAATCTCGTGTAATCCAAAATGGCAAAAAGTGTAAAAATCTTGCAAAGACATATAGGGTCCATCTTATTAAGGGTGTGTGATTAACAACAGAGATGTTTGTGAAATGGAGGCTCTACTGGAGCTTTATCATTTTAGTGCATCAGTTAGATAGTCACTTGATGCAATTAAATGACTCTACTTGATAGAGCAGGCAGCAAAATTTTAATGGGCATTTGCCTTCTACATTTTCCTCTAGAGATGGAGGTTTTTAATAGGAAAGACTGTGGCCAGAAATCTGGAGAGGAGCAACGTACCATAAAACTGGAAAGTAGCTTGTCTTGCATCATTTGCTTTTCTGCAAATACTACCTCATATGTGTACAGAAAAAAAAAAACAAAAACCAACAAAAATCAACTAGAAAAAGTACTCTTAAACATATAATGGGGTAATAATAATAGGTTTTTAAAACTCTGCAGATTGTCTTTTTCCAAATTCCTCTCCCAGCCATGTCCTAAAGAACATTTTTTTCACAGAGAAAATGGCTGCAAGATTGATGGAGTTCCATTCAATAATCATATGTTGATTAGCATACGCTTATTAAAAAGCTTATTAACACATGCTCCAGTCTAAGCATGTCACTCAGAGAAGGTATAACAATATTGATGCTTTTTTTTTTACTGCGACAGAAACATGGGTACACTGGTTCTGCAATTTTAAAATCATCAGGAAATAAAAAAATATAAGAAGCAATGCCACATTTTTATGTTATAAAATGGAGATTAGAATGGGTTTCAGTAATTCTTCTTGCTCCTATTCATTTGAAATTACAGTACCTAACTGTTTTTTTCTCATAAATGCCACTTCAAGTGATGCTTTATTGCCTTCGGCTATGAAAGAGGACAATACATTTTAATTTGTATTGCTATAATTAAGCCTGAAATTTGATTTGATTTGATTTTTATATAGTCTCCTGGTCAGGCATTGTGATGATGATATTTTGCTGTTCAGAATTCAGGACTACAAAAATACTATTTTGGCCAGAGTAATGTGACTGGTGATGCAAGATTTGCAGTTCTAACAGGTGTTATTTTTTCTCTGTCACTTTCACCAATCTCATCAGAAGAAGACCTTTTAGTTTCTTTTTTTTTTTTTTTTTTTTTGAAATTTTTAAGTGAATTTCAATGTCATTTTTCCTCAATTAAATTCCAGGTATATGATACAGATAATAGCTGGACTTTAGAGTCATTTAACTTTAACTGTAGTACCAAATCCTTTAGCTGATGGAGAACAGCAGTACCTTAATCCCATTTTATCCTGCAGGAGATTGACTTTCTCTGGTTCCATTTGATGACAAGAAAAACCATGAAAGGCAGAACAAACTCATATTGCTGTGGGCAACTACTTTTGATAGAAATCAATCCCTGTCTTTTTCAGGGAGCAGGTGTCCTTTGTCTGGCTATCACGTGCATTCCATGTGGTTATGAAGAGAGCATTGAGTTTTGGCAGGTCCAGACTTTAAAATATCGGGAGGAATAGCACGTGCTTGGTTGGCATCCTCAATCTTTTGGGATTTCTGGGATGTGCTCAGGCACATCATTCCTTAGTTCACATCCTCTTCTCTCAAGACTATCAAGTTCCTCCTTCCTCAAGATCATCCAGCAACATTATTTTCTTGGCAGCAGGACCAAAACTTCTACAAACAGGCCTACCCAGAGCCTAGCCTAGTCTAAATGAAGAATGTAAAGAAAGATGGAAATGAGGGTTTTAGGATAATTCACATCCAAATTTGAAAACAGGATATCTTTCTAGAAATACAACTCTTTTCAATTCTCAAGGCTCGCAAAGCTTCATTTTAAAATTTTGCTGATATTTCTTTATCTACTTTTTCCTGGGTTTTGTACCTATTTTAAATTAGTTCTGGTTTACAATTGCACAACATTCAAAAAAAAACAAAAGTAAATACTCATCACATTTGTTGTAGCTCATTAACCTACTATTGAGCTGAGTTTTGATATTTTCCTAATCGTTGCGGGTATACAGAGCGTTTTTATTCATTCCAAAATACTTTCAAACCTACCTAACACTGTTTTATGTGAAAGCTAGTGAGAAGAATCTATATTGCTTGCAGTGAACAAGCCAGCAGCAATCAGAGAATGTCCACATTATAAGGAGTGCCCATGGAGATACTATGAAGTACAGCTGTTTCACAGAAAAAAGAATTTAACTGGTTTTGGTTGTTTGTTTTGTGTTTGGTTGGTTTGGGGGTTTTGGGGTTTTGTTTTTTCTTTGGTTTGGCTTTTTTGTTTTGTTTGGGGTTTTTTTTTTTTTTTTTTTTTTTTTTTCCTTTTCCTTTGGTTCTCTTTTGTTTGTTTGAGTATTTTTTTTTTTTTTTTTTTTATTTATTTATTTATTTATTTATTTTAACTAGGCAGTTTCCACAAAGTTTTTCCAAAAAGACAAGTCTTTCTACATCTACTTTTAAGGTCATTAATATCTGTCTTCTACCCCCAAAAGACCTTTTGAAAGGTTAGACACATTTTAGTTGTACTTTCTGGGCTTAAGCACTGCTGTTCTCTTGCAAAGTTCTCGTTTTTTTTTCAGGTCACACAAAAATTTTGTTAGAATTTGTAAAAACTCCATACAAAGCATTCCACCCCAACCACCCCTATGATATAAGGTGGCTAGAGGACTTGAAGTCAGATGTACACCTATTGGAGCCCTTGGAAGAACCATCCCACATATCATCCTCTTCATAGACATACAGAAGGTTCAGAACCTGATTTCCACAGGTTTTCTATTTTTCCTACTAATAAGTAAGCTTCTCAGATTACCTGGGTTCAGGCTGTAAACTGGAGAGTGATAGAAAAAATAAACAAAATGCTAAAGGAAAGCATAGGGTTACTTTTTCTCAAAGATTTCTTTAAGCAATTATCTTATACCAATGGTTTGAAGAGTTGATGTGGTTTAGAAAATTTTCAAAGTTTATGTGGGTGAAGGAAAGAAAAAACTTCTTCAAATTTACTTCTAATACATTTCTATAGAGATGTGGTTTAGACAGAGCATGCAGTTGATGACAGACAAAGAAGCACAAATTTGGACAGAAATACTGGGGATTAGGTTTCACCACATTGGCAGGGTGTCCAACTGTATGGAGGCCAGACAAGCAAGGATAAGGAGAAAAAATTGTCCCTCTTATTTCAGAACTGTGCTTTATCCATCCCAAAGTGGAGTGAATCAATAGCTGCACTTGGCCTTCTCTGGTTGGAATGCCCGAATATCTCATCCCTGCCATTGTGTCAGGCAGACTGTGTCGGCAAAAGGGATAAGGGACACGAGCCTTCCCAGAAGTAGCAAAGTGTGCATTATCCTACCTAAGGAAGTTCTAGACCAGTACATATTTGAACGTTTTGCTCAGTTTTGCTGGAATAGGTTTTTTTTCTTTGATGTTCCTTGTCATGGGATTTGAGACTTTTCCCTGGGATAAGTTGCTGTCTGTTACCACAGCTGAATTTGTCTAGATGCTTGAAAGCAGTTGAATGGTACCAAGGCATGAATTTTTGAATTCCTCAAAAGTGGAAGAATGGAACATTCATAACATCAACTGTTACATTGCTGAGAGACTTCACAAGATTTTGATCTTTCCTGTCTCAGGTTGAAGTGGTGGATCTGAGGAGGACGGAGAGCAGCATGTGGCTGCCACATCAAAACCCAGGAAGCGGCAAAGGTGCTGCTGATCTTGTAACCTACCACTAGAGAAGCAAAAGGCAGTTGCCAAAAAAACTACTTGCATTGGAATGTTAGTGTGAATGGAATGGCAGGAGAGTGGTAAGGTACTGTTTTCTATCAGTTTGCAAGCTGTGCACACAATCCCAGTGTGGCTCGGCTTGGTTGTTCGCCTTCGGAAGGTGCCGCTCTCTCCGGCTCCCGGAGGTGAAGAAGCGGCTTCTTCGCGCAAAGAGCATTGTGCCGGTCGCAGAGCACTGTGCCGCTCGCGGTGTGCTTCGAAGCGCGGCTCCTGCCGAAAGAAGCCAAGGACCGGCGCTTAGCTAGGGCGAGCTCCGTATCTTCATCTTTAGCGTCTCTTGTTGCCTATATCTAAGCAGTGTCCCTGCATCTCTCCTGTAGGCGCCTTTTAAGAGACCAGTGTAATGGTGATTAGGTCATGCCAAATCTATCTGTTCTCCAGGCTGAATAATCCCCATATCTGCAACCTGGCCTCGTAGTTGAATTCAGGATCCTTAGTTCTGCTTTCTTCCTCTTTTATGCACTTACAACTGCTCTCTTTCACCCAGGTTTTTAGTCATTCTAGGAATTGGGACTATTACAGCCATCACCATGGAAAACAAGTAACTTTTGAGTGCTCTTTACCCATCCTATTATGTTAATTAGCAATACTATAAACTCTGCTGAAAATTAGCAAAGTTCAAAACTGTCAGCTGGGAGTGATTTTTTTTTCTCTCATCTCATTTGTCATCATATCTCAGCTATTATCAATATTTGGATTGTTTCTGAATAAACAATAAGTGGAAATAAATGGTCTTTTCATCTGTTGTTATGTAGAGGAAAGATTTTATTTTGAAGCTTCAATTCTCACATCTATAAAATGCATTTTAAAAAATAAAGGGCAGATGAGATGAGTAAGTGAGTACAAATGTACCTCTGAAAGACAATATGATCCCAAAACCAGTTATAAAATAATTTTCACAACTACTGAAAGAGCTAACTTTAATATCTTAGATGTCTGAAAAACAAAAAGGCTCATGATTAAGCATATATTTGGCATTATGTTTGAGAAACTTGTCAAAACAACCCATTTTTAATTTCATGATTTTTAGCTTTCCATTGATAGAAAAGCTTTGAAACAATGTCCTAGGTGGGGTCCTGGTAGTCACTGAAACAAACAGTCACTTACAGGCATGAAATACCACTTGGTAATCTAGCACGTTCAAGATTGCAAATATTGAATAATTGACATTAATCGATATTGCTGTTGACCTCATCTGTCTTCTTGTTTCAATCTAAGAGGGAACAAAACATTATCTAACTTCTGCCCACAGAATGGCAGGTATCACAGAAAGGAAAAATTCTTAATTAAAGGCAATTATGAAAATGTGGTCAGAAAGATGATGGTTTCCTCTGTATGGCCTCATCAAGAGCACACACTCACTGGAGAAACGTCACTTAGTCAGTGATGAAATGCAGAAGCTGCATTAATGCAGATGTCGCCTTGCTCTGCTCCTCAACTTCTTGAAGTCTTGGGAAGTCCATTTCCTTTCAGCATTGCTGCCTGACACTCAGGTAGGAGCTGCAGAGGGGAAGTGCATGCTGGGCAGATCTTTCCTCAGGCACAGATGTGGCTTCTGAGCACATCTTTAAAAGAACCGTAGAAACCTTCATGTAGAAACACACAAGTTTCAGCCGGCAGCATTTTCTAGATCTGTCCCTAACACACTAACCTTGTTCCAGTTTCCTAAGCAATGTCAACAAAAAGTACAGTAAATCCTTTTCACATCATATTGTGCAGACACACTTTAACTATACAAATAGTCTTTCTCAACTCTTTTACCTTTTTAGAATTTCTGTAGGTTCTTAATGTTTCTTTTCAGCATGTGTTTTCTTCATTCTTCATTATACACAGTTTAGTCTAATCAACATTAGTGTTCTGTTTAACATTATATTTAAAACATTAACATAGTTTTAAAACCTATTATTATTACCCCATTATATGTTTAAGAGTACTTTTTCTAGTTGACTTTTTTTGTTGTTTTTGTTTTTTATGGCTTTTCTGTACACATATGAGGTAGTATTTGCAGAAAAGCAAATGATGCAAGACAAGCTACTTTCCAGTTTTTTATGGTACGTTGCTCCTCTCCAGATTTTCTGGCCACAGTCTTTCCTATTAAAAACCTTCATCAGAATCTCTAGAGGAAAATGTAGAAGGCAAATGCCCATTAAAAATTTTGCTGCCTGCTCTATCAAGTAGAGTCATTTAATTGCATCAAGTGACTATCTAACTGATGCACTAAAATGATAAAGCTCCAGTAAAGCCTCCATTTCACAAACATCTCTGTTGTTAATCACACACCCTTAATAGGATGGACCCTATATGTCTTTGCAAGATTTTTACACTTTTTGCCATTTTGGATTACACGAGATTGCACCAAAGTTTGAACATTGTTCAACTTTTCAGAATTTGAATCATTTTTGTTGTTGAGTTGTTTTATCACTAGGAGTCCACTGTTTTTTTTTTATTACTTCACAGGAGTTAATATCAAAGAAACTTTCAATGAATGCTCTTTTGTGATGGAACTGAAATATTCTGTCTAAAAAAGATACATTTGCTGTGTGACAGTGAATACTGTCACATTTCTTGTCTACAATGTTCAGCATGAAATCAAGAAACCCAAATCATGTATAACTAATCTAACAATTCTGCCCTTTTAACTGTTAGTTCACTACGTGCTGCATGTCTTGGCTGACCTTGAATTTTACACCAATACTCACCACTGCATCAGGAGGCTCTATAACCTGTTGGCTCTAGCAGACCAATTCCAGTGCTGAAGGTGTAGATGACTCTCATTCTTTTGAACACCAGGTGCCTGAATCCCACCTTACTCACAGTGCAACAGCAAAGCTAGGAACCCATAGAACATTTTCTACATAAAAGAGATGTCAGTCCTAAAGTTCTAGGCAGGGAATGACAGCATCACTCTCATGGTTAAAATTCAAGCTAGTTCTTAAAAGATGCACTTTTTTTTGGTAGTTATGATCAAATCTAAGTAGTACTGGAATTTAACATAACAAGCCTCAGAAATTAAAAAGACACTGAGACGAGGAAAACATGCAGCATAAAATCTGCCTTGTAACAATATTTAATCAAAATCAATATGTTCATGTCAATTTTCACCAGTGCAGATTTAACCCTCTGTTAACATTGAGATGCTACAGCTTAAGCAGTGCAAAGTAGGAGCCTGCCTTTCCCACTTTGAAAGAGATAATCTCTATCCAGGTTGTACCATCATATGAATGGACCTGTGTAAACATTGACGCATCATTAATTGTAGGTGATGATTTTAGCCTTCTAATAGTCTTCTATAAAGCCAAGCAAAATAATGTCAGTCAGTGAAGTGAAACCTTTCTTTCATTTTCAAACCAAAGCCATTGTTTGTAAAACAAAATTTGCGTGCATCACAGCAGTGGAGAGAAGTGTTTTTTTTGAAAGGGTGAATTTTATCTGCTTGGAAAATATTTTTCCATGGAAAGCATTTTCTAGGTGTTTACAGTGCTTTTTCTTCAAAGCAGAACAAAATAAAAATGCTGAAGAGCTCATTATATTTCCAAAGTAGACTTCTTGAAGATGGGAGAAGTAAGGGGAAGAAATCAAATTTGATTCTCTAAAAAAATTATTAGGGAGACGTTAAAAAAAATTTCCAGCAAAAGTCTCAGTAGCAATAACAAACTACACTCTCATCTCCAGCATAAGATTTGAGAGCAGGAGGAAGAAGGGTATATTTTTTATGCCCAGCTACCTAGAAGGCTGTCATGGTCTAAAATACTCAGATCTCAACGAAGTACTCAGCTCTTAGTCACTCCTCATCACAAAACATCTGTTATTCATGATTCTGCCTCATGATTTAGAAGCCAAATGGCTAGTAGGAGATTTAAGTACAGCCACTTGGATCTGGCTGACTAAATTTGAAAATTACTTCTGAAATTATACGTGTTTCTTCTGAGACCATCCTTGTTAGAACTCACTCCTATAGACAGTCATCTGTTCTTAGAAAATCTGAGTGATGTATAAAGAGTTTTGCAGAAGGTGGAAAACCCTTTTCCCTTAAGGTTTTAATCGAAAAGAGTAGTAGAATTCTTGTTCCTAAAAAACCAAATTTTGAGTATTTGAAAATGCACAATGTAAAGGATGGCCAGCACCGTGGATGCTCCAGCAGGCTCTGATTGCTCTCAACCACCCTCTTCTTACAACCTCCTTCCCAATATCTCCTTCTCCCCATCTCTTTCTCCCTCCAGGGCTGCCCTGGCCACAGGAGCACACCTGATTGTTAACTTTATGCTTCTCTGCAAGTGGTCAAGAACTTTCTCTGGAGTTTGGCAGGGAGGGAGGTGGCACTGGCAGCATAATCCCAACACAGCCATGCTAAGCTCATCCCTGAATCATGGCCCTACACTTACCACCTCACTGCCACTTTGAGTATTCCCTGCAGCCCCAGGAAATTCCTCTGGACTGCACGGAGCTCCGTTCAGCAGCACTCCCTTCAGAGGCATGCTGTGACTCTGACTCTGCCAGCACCTTGGAGAAGAGGAGGAAGGAAACTCTTAGACCACTGCATCAACTAACTCTCAGGAAAAGAGTTAATTGGTGACTTGTTGCACCCTAAATTAAATTAGCAGCCTATGAGAAGCTTCTCCGGGAGCATCCAGCACTGTACTCCTGCTCCCTCTTCCCTGCGTCCTTTGTACTTTTTGTAAAATGTAAGACTTTAGAGAGAGGGTTTTCCAGAGGAATATTACACCGAAGGACAGTTGCAGGGTGGTCAGACTGTCCAGAGACTGCTGGTACATACATTCTGACAAGAGCATTGTATAAAATAACCCTTAATAATTTCCAACTAACACTGTTCAGTAGGGTGGATGTGCACGTATGTTCTTCTCCAGCAAAACCTGCTCTGCACAAGTGACAAGGTTGCAGGGGACATTGACAGGCTGGAGAGGTGGGTCTGTGTGGGCATCAAGAATTTCAACAAGGCCAAGTACAAGTTTCTACACCTTGTAGAAGGTCAGGGCAATCCTAGACATGTCCACAGGTTGGGTGGAGAAGTGATTGGGAGCACTGAGGAGAAGGACTTGGGGGTGTTGGTTGATGAAAAACTCAACGTGAACCAGCAGTGAGCGCTCAGCCCAAAATGCCAAACAAATCTTGGGCTGCATCCAAGCCCCATGGCCAGCAGGTCAAAGGAGGAGATTCTACTCCTCTGCTCTGCTGGGAGAAGCTACATGCTGTGCTGTATCCAGGGCTGGGGTCCCCAAAATTTGAAGGGCATGAAACTGCTGGAGCAAGTCCAAAGGAAGGCATGAAGTTAATAAGGATCAACTTCCAGGGTGAAAGTTTGGACTATTCAGCCTGGAGAGGAGAAGGTTTTGTAGAGACCTCAAAGAAGGTCCCAGTATCTGAAGGGGCCTACAGGGAAGCTGGAGATGGATCCAGGAACTGTAGCAATAGGACAGGGAGCAATGGCTTCAGATGGAAAGAGGGGAAATTTAGGTTAGATATTAGGAAGAAATTCTTTGTTGTGCGTGTGGTGAGCTGCTGGAACAGGCTGTCCCAGAGAAGCTGTGGCTGCCCCATCCCTGGAAGTGTTCAAGGCCAGTTTGCATGGGTGTCTAAGTAACCTAGTAGAAGTGTGTCCTGCCCATTTCAGGGCTTTGGGAACTAGATGATCTTTGAGGTCCCTTCCAACCCAAAGTATTCCATGATTTTATGATTCTGATGTCTGACTGTAGATTTTTACTCCATGGTCTCTCATCACAAGAGAGATGGAAAGCAAGACTATTTTCCTATGTGCAAAATATACTGTCCCTGCTATTTATCTCCACTCTGCAAGAGGAAATACCAGGCAATGAGTTTTTTTTAGTGAGGAGAGATTTAAATCCATAGAAATGGGGGAGTGTGCCCAGTTATTTGGACCAAAAGGCAAGCTGCATGCTCAGGTGATGTAAATCACCATAGTTCTGTTCAGGTTAAACATTCACTGCTCAGATCCACCAATCTCATCCAGACAAGGGATACGTTTCAGAACTGGTTATTATTTATTTGAAGTAAATTACTGGTTATCAATTCATGTGTATCTAACAGAAGACCGCATAATTTATTTTAATCTCATCGGCATAATAAATCTTAATCTCTCTGTATATGAATTTCTTTGTTGCAAATTTTTTTTTTTCTGCTGAAGCTGTAAAGTAATAGGAACAAGGATGTTTTTATAGCCTGGATATGCATATACCTACACGTACTTTGGCATTTTACGTATTTTTAAATCAAAAACTCTGATGTGAAAAATAAAAATATATTAGAATATATTAAAAGAGGTTCTGTCTTCCAGATGCAAGCTCAGGGTAAGGAACCTCTTCTGAGTACTGAGTTTATCCCAACCATGCATAACATCACTATTGTAGGACTTGGGAATACAGAGAAAATCAAATAGGTCCTCAAATGCTGTTCTTTTTGGCATTCATCCTGAAACTCCAAAATACATTTTCCTCAAAAGAATTGATCAAAATAGGAAAATATGAAATCAAAGGGAATAGTCTCCTGAGATTACAATATGAATTAATAATGCTCTTATTGTATCAGTTGTCTGAGATGGCCTGGTTTTATACCAGCACTTCTTAAGACTGCTTTAACTAAGCAAACACCAGAGAAGATTCATTTAGAGGATAGAAGAAAATTATTCATTAAAAACATACGGGGAGGCGTTACTTATGAACTCTCCTAAAGTCAACTGTGATTACGAGCATCTGACATCAATTAGGAATGCAACATCATGCTGCCAATCTGAAACTTTAGTATCTAAAAGTGCATTTAGAAACAGCTTGACAGCATCTCTCTGTGTCAAACAACTTGATATATCAGTATGCCTTCTGGTTAGGAGCCAAAACTCATAGGTTGGAAGAATAATTCAATTTCATTGTCTAAGAACTGATGCTACTTAGTCATCTTCCCATGATTAGGTGAAAGAGAAAACCCAGCAGAATACAGCAGCTACAGTGGGTAGTAATGAATAGAAATTTAAACTCAGTGAAGTGTTTAGCAGTTAAACTGCAGTACAACCGTGGAGGAGAAGAACTTTCTGGAGTAAAGGAACTAGTACATAAGGAGATAAAAACCTTTGGGTTGCTTCCATTTGTTTTTCAGGTTTTGGGGTTTTGGGGGGTTTTTGCTATTGTTGGAGTTTATTTTGTTTGGGTTTATGTTTTCATTTTTTTTTTTTTTTTTTTTTTTTTTTTTTTTTTGTTGTTGTTGTTGTTTTGTTTTGTTTGACTTACTTTCACTCACACGTTATTGAGGAAAGAGCAGGCTATCATGAATTAATATTCAGAAAATCTGGGACGGTGAATACTTTTACCAGAAGCGCAAAATCCTGCACAACTGATCAGCACAAGCTGTTGCAGAAGACCAGAGCTCAGTGTGATAAAAAGAGTGCGCAGCAATGAGACCAGGATATTCTCTGTTCACTTCCTGTGCTATAATGAGTACTGGGTATCTCTCTCAGTTAGACAGAATAATTTTTGCTTCTATAAATAATAGTGTTTTCAGAATGGCTTTTCACCAGTTTCTTTTTTTTTCATGAAGGATATTTGTCTTTCTGGACAGGAAAGAGATATGAAACTCATTCAACACCAAATATCCTATAAATATTATGTTAAGATTAGATATTGGGGAAAAAAAAAAATGTCTTTTTTCTGAAAGGGTTGCTTGGCGCTGGAACCGTCCTCCCTGGGAAACAGTGGAATCCTTATCCCTGGAAGCGTTCAGAAAGAGTGTTGATAGGGGACATGGTTTAGCAGTGAACTTGGTGTCACTAAATTAATAGTTGGGCTTGATCTTAGTGGCCTTTTTCCAACCTTATGCATTCTGTGATTTGAAAAGAATGAGAAATAGGAAAATTTGCAGAGAGCTTCACAAATGTTGCAAGACAGTCATGGCCATGCCCAAGACAAAAAAACATAGGTAAAGGTTCTGACAGGCTCCAACTAGAAGATGTGCCTGCTGCTAACCAGTTTTATTAGTCCTCCTGAAAAAAAACAACAAGGGCTACCAATTATATTTACAGAAAAACATTTTCTTGCAATGCATATAACCATAATCATTGCAAAGACACAGAAACCACATCAAGATTATTAGTCATTAAATGGATTAAAGAGAGATGTGTACAGTGAATAAAATTAAGTGTATGGAAAATGAAATACAATGTTAAACAGAACACTAATGCTGATTAGACTAAACTGTGTATAATGAAGAATGAAGAAAACACATGCTGAAAAGAAACATTAAGAACCTACAGAAATTCTCTAAAAAGGTAAAAAGAGTTGAGAAAGACTATTTGTATAACTAAAAAAGTGTGTCTGCACAATATGATGTGAAAAGGATTTACTGTACTTTTTGTTGACATTGCTTAGGAAACTGGAACAAGGTTAGTGTGTTAGGGACAGATCTAGAAAATGCTGCCGGCTGAAACTTGTGTGTTTCTACATGAATGTTTCTACGGTTCTTTTAAAGATGTGCTTGGAAGCCACATCTGTGCCCGAGGAAAGATCTGCCCAGCATGCACTTCCCCCTCTGCAGTTCCTACCTGAGTGTCAGGCAGCAATGCTGAAAGGAAATGGACTTCCCAAGACTTCAAGAAGTTGAGGAGCAGAGCAAGGCGACATCTGCATTAATGCAGCTTCTGCATTTCATCACGGACTAAGTGACGTTTCTCCAGTGAGTGTGTGCTCTTGATGAGGCCATACAGAGGAAACCATCATCTTTCTGACCACATTTTCATAATTGCCTTTAATTAAGAATTTTTCCTTTCTGTGATACCTGCCATTCTGTGGGCAGAAGTTAGATAATGTTTTGTTTCCTCTTAGATTGAAACAAGAAGACAGATGAGGTCAACAGCAATATCGATTAATGTCAATTATTCAATATTTGCAATCTTGAACGTGCTAGATTACCAAGTGGTATTTCATGCCTGTAAGTGACTGTTTGTTTCAGTGACTACCAGGACCCCACCTAGGACATTGTTTCAAAGCTTTTTTATCAATGGAAAGCTAAAAATCATGAAATTAAAAATGGGTTGTTTTGACAAGTTTCTCAAACATAATTTCAATATATGCTTAATCATGAGCTTTTTTTTTGTTTTCAGACATCTAAGATATTAAAGTTAGCTCTTTCAGTAGTTGTGAAAATTATTTTATAACTGGTTTTGGGATCATATTGTCTTTCAGAGGTACATTTGTACTCACTTACTTATCTCATCTGCCCTTTATTTTTAAAATGCATTTTATAGATGTGAGAATTGAAGCTTCAAAATAAAATCTTTCCTCTACATAACAACAGATGAAAAGACCATTTATTTCCACTTATTGTTTATTCAGAAACAATCCAAATATTGATAATAGCTGAGATATGATGACAAATGAGATGAGAGAAAAATCACTCCCAGCTGACAGTTTTGAACTTTGCTATTTTTCAGCAGAGTTTATAGTATTGCTAATTAACATAATGGGATGGGTAAAGAGCACTCAAAAGTTACTTGTTTTCCATGGTGATGGCTGTAATATTCCCAATTCCTAGAATGACTAAAAACCTGGGTGAAAGAGCAGTTGTAAGTGCATAAAAGAGGAAGAAAGCAGAACTAAGGATCCTGAATTCAACCACGAGGCCAGGTTGCACATATGGGGATTATTCAGCCTGGAGAACAGATAGATTTGGCATGACCTAATCACCATTACACTGGTCTCCTAAAAGGCGCCTACAGGAGAGATGCAGGGACACTGCTTAGATATAGGCAACAAGAGACGCTAAAGATGAAGATACGGAGCTCGCCCGAGCTAAGCGCCGGTCCTTGGCTTCTTTTCGGCAGGAGCCGCGCTCCGAGCACACCGCGAGCGGCACAGTGCTCTGCGACCGGCACAATGCTCTTTTTGCGAAGAAGCCGCTTCTTCACCTCCGGGAGCCGGAGAGAGCGGCACCTTCCGAAAGGCGAACAACCAAAGCCGAGCCACACTGGGATGGTGTGCACAGCTTGCAAACTGATAGAAAACAGTACCTTACCACTCTCCTGCCATTCCATTCACACTAACATTCCAATGCAAGTAGTTTTGGACAACTGCCTTTTTTTGCTTCGCTAGTGGTAGGTTACAAGATCAGCAGCACCTTTGCAGCTTCCTGGGTTTTGATGTGGCAGCCACATGCTGCTCTCCGTCCTCCTCAGATCCACCACTTCAACCTGAGACAGGAAAGATCAAAATCTTGTGAAGTCTCTCAGCAATGTAACAGTTGATGTTATGAATGTTCCATTCTTCCACTTTTGAGGAATTCAAAAATTCATGCCTTGGTACCATTCAACTGCTTTCAGGCATCTAGACAAATTCAGCTGTGGTAACAGACAGCAACTTATCCCTGGGGAAAAGTCTCAAATCCCATGACAAGGAACATCAAAGAAAAACCCTATTCTAGCAAAACTGAGCAAAACGTTCAAATATGTACTGGTCTAGAAACTTCCTTAGGTAGGATAATGCACACTTTTGCTACTTCTGGGAAGGCTCGTGTCCCTTATCCCTTTTGCCGACACAGTCTGCCTGACACAATGGCAGGGATGAGATATCCGGGCATTCCAACCAGAGAAGGCCAAGTGCAGCTATTGATTCACTCCACTTTGGGATGGATAAAGCACAGTTCTGAAATAAGAGGGACATTTTTTTTTTCTCCTTATCCTTGCTTGTCTGGCCTCCATACAGTTGGACACCCTGCCAATGAGGTGAAACCTAATCCCCAGTATTTCTGTCCAAATTTGTGCTTCTTTGTCTGTCATCAACTGCATGCTCTGTCTAAACCACATCTCTATAGAAATGTATTAGAAGAAAATTAGAAAGTTTTTTTTTTTCTTTCCTTCACCCACATAAACTTTGAAAATTTTCTAAACCACATCAACTCTTCAAACCATTGGTATAAGATAATTGCTTAAAGAAATCTTTGAGAAAATGTAACCCTATTCTTTCCTTTAGCATTTTGTTGATTTTTTTCTATCACTCTCCAGTTTACAACCTGAACCCAGGTAATCTGAGAAGCTTACTTATTAGTAGGAAAAATAGAAAACCTGTGGAAATTCAGGTTCTGAACCTTCTGTATGTCTATGAAGAGGTTGATATGTGGGATGGCTCTTCCAAGGGCTCCAATAGGTGTACATCTGACTTCAAGTCCTCTAGCCACCTTATATCATAGGGGTGGTTGGGGTGGAATGCTTTGTATGGAGTTTTTACAAATTCTAACAAAATTTTTGTGTGACCTGAAAGAAAACGAGAACTTTGCAAGAGAACAGCAGTGCTTAAGCCCAGAAAGTACAACTAAAATGTGTCTAACCTTTCAAAAGGTCTTTTGGGGGTAGAAGACAGATATTAATGACCTTAAAAGTAGATGCAGAAAGACTTGTCTTTTTGGAAAAACTTTGTGGAAACCGCCTAGTTAAAATAAATAAATAAATAAATAAATAAAAACCCAAAAAATCCCCGCAAAATACTCAAACAAACAAAAGAGAACCAAAGGAAAAAAAAAAAAAAAAAAAAAAAAAAAAAAACCCAAAACAAACCAAAAAGCCAAACCAAAGAAAAAACAAAACCCCAAAACCCCCAAACCAACCAAACACAAAACAAACAACCAAAACCAGTTAAATTCTTTTTTCTGTGAAACAGCTGTACTTCATAGTATCTCCATGGGCACTCCTTATAATGTGGACATTCTCTGATTGCTGCTGGGTTGTTCACTGCAAGCAATATAGATATAGATTCTCCACTAGCTTTCACATAAAACAGTGTTAGGTAGGTTTGAAAGTATTTTTGGAATGAATAAAAACGCTCTGTATACCGGCAACGATTAGGAAAATATCAAAACTCAGCTCAATAGTAGGTTAATGAGCTACAACAAATGTGATGAGTATTTACTTTTGTTTTCTTTGAATGTTGTGCAATTGTAAACCAGAACTAATTTAAAATAGGTACAAAACCCAGGAAAAAGTAGATAAAGAAATATCAGCAAAATTTTAAAATGAAGCTTTGCGAGCCTTGAGAGTTGAAAAGAGTTGTATTTCTAGAAAGATATCCCGTTTTCCTAAATTTGGATGTGAATTATCCTAAAAACCTCATTTCCATCTTTCTTTACATACTTCATTTAGACTAGGCTAGGCTCTGGGTAGGCCTGTTTGTAGAAGTTTTTTGGTCCTGCTGCCAAGAAAATAATGTTGCTGGATGATCTTGAGGAAGGAGGAACTTGATAGTCTTGAGAGAAGAGGATGTGAACTAAGGAATGATGTGCCTGAGCACATCCCAGAAATCCCAAAAGATTGAGGATGCCAACCAAGCACGTGCTATTCCTCCCGATATTTTAAAGTCTGGACCTGCCAAAACTCAATGCTCTCTTCATAACCACATGGAATGCACGTGATAGCCAGACAAAGGACACCTGCTCCCTGAAAAAAGACAGGGATTGATTTCTATCAAAAGTAGTTGCCCACAGCAATATGAGTTTGTTCTGCCTTTCATGGTTTTTTTCTTGTCATCAAATGGAACCAGAGAAAGTCAATCTCCTGCAGGATAAAATGGGATTAAGGTACTGCTGTTCTCCATCAGCTAAAGGATTTGGTACTACAGTTAAAGTTAAATGCGTCTAAAGTCCAGCTATTATCTGTATCATATACCTGGAATTTAATTGAGGAAAAATGACATTGAAATTCACTTAAAAATTCAAAAAAAAAAAAAAAAAAAAAAAAAAAGGTCTTCTTCTGATGAGATTGGTGAAAGTGACAGAGAGAAAATAACACCTGTTAGAACTGCAAATCTTGCATCACCAGTCACATTACTCTGGCCAAAATAGTATTTTTGTAGTCCTGAATTCTGAACAGCAAAATATCATCATCACAATGCCTGACCAGGAGACTATATAAAAATCAAATCAAATCAAATTTCAGGCTTAATTATAGCAATACAAATTAAAAAATGTATTGTCCTCTTTCATAGCCGAAGGCAATAAAGCATCACTTGAAGTGGCATTTATGAAAAAACAGTTAGGTACTGTAATTTCAAATGAATAGGAGCAAGAAGAATTACTGAAACCCATTCTAATCTCCATTTTATAACATAAAAATGTGGCATTGCTTCTTATATTTTTATTTCCTGATGATTTTAAAATTGCAGAACCAGTGTACCCATGTTTCTGTCGCAGTAAAAAAAAGCATCAATATTGTTATACCTTCTCTGAGTGACATGCTTAGACTGGAGCATGTGTTAATAAGCTTTTTATTAAGCGTATGCTAATCAACATATGATTATTGAATGGAACTCCATCAATCTTGCAGCCATTTTTCTGTGAAAAAATGTTCTTTAGGACATGGCTGGGAGAGGAATTTGGAAAAGACAATCTGCAGAGTTTTAAAAACCTATTATTATTACCCCATTATATGTTTAAGAGTACTTTTTCTAGTTGATTTTTGTTGGTTTTTTTTTTTTTTTTTCTGTACACATATGAGGTAGTATTTGCAGAAAAGCAAATGATGCAAGACAAGCTACTTTCCAGTTTTATGGTACGTTGCTCCTCTCCAGATTTTCTGGCCACAGTCTTTCCTATTAAAAACCTCCATCTCTAGAGGAAAATGTAGAAGGCAAATGCCCATTAAAATTTTGCTGCCTGCTCTATCAAGTAGAGTCATTTAATTGCATCAAGTGACTATCTAACTGATGCACTAAAATGATAAAGCTCCAGTCGAGCCTCCATTTCACAAACATCTCTGTTGTTAATCACACACCCTTAATAAGATGGACCCTATATGTCTTTGCAAGATTTTTACACTTTTTGCCATTTTGGATTACACGAGATTGCACCAAAGTTTGAACATTGTTCAACTTTTCAGAATTTGAATCATTTTTTGTTGTTGAGTTGTTTTATCACTAGGAGTCCACTGTTTTTTTTTATTACTTCACAGGAGTTAATATCAAAGAAACTTTCAATGAATGCTCTTTTGTGATGGAACTGAAATGAACAGAAAAGATACATTTGCTGTGTGACAGTGAATACTGTCACATTTCTTATGTCTACAATGTTCAGCATGAAATCAAGAACTGCCCACATCATGTATAACTAATCTAACAATTCTGCCCTTTTAACTGTTAGTTCACTACGTGCTGCATGTCTTGGCTGACTTTGAATTTTACACCAAGACTCGCCACTGCATCAGGAGGCTCTATAACCTGTTGGCTCTAGCAGACCAATTCCAGTGCTGAAGGTGTAGATGACTCTCATTCTTTTGAACACCAGGTGCCTGAATCCCACCTTACTCACAGTGCAACAGCAAAGCTAGGAACCCATAGAACATTTTCTACATAAAAGAGATGTCAGTCCTAAAGTTCTAGCAGGGGAATGACAGCATCACTCTCATGGTTAAAATTCAAGCTAGTTCTTAAAAGATGCACTTTTTTGGTAGTTATGATCAAATCTAAGTAGTACTGGAATTAACATAACAAGCCTCAGAAATTAAAAGACACTGAGACGAGGAAAACATGCAGCGTAAAATCTGCCTTGTAACAATATTTAATCAAAATCAAGATGTTCATGTCAATTTTCACCAGTGCAGATTTAACCCTCTGTTAACATTGAGATGCTACAGCTTAAGCAGTGCAAAGTAGGAGCCTGCCTTTCCCACTTTGAAAGAGATAATCTCTATCCAGGTTGTACCATCATATGAATGGACCTGTGTAAACATTGACGCATCATTAATTGTAGGTGATGATTTTAGCCTTCTAATAGTCTTCTATAAAGCCAAGCAAAATAATGTCAGTCAGTGAAGTGAAACCTTTCTTTCATTTTCAAACCAAAGCCATTGTTTGTAAAACAAAATTTGCGTGCATCACAGCAGTGGAGAGAAGTGCTTTTGAAAGGGTGAATTTTATCTGCTTGGAAAATATTTTTCCATGGAAAGCATTTTCTAGGTGATTTACAGTGCTTTTTCTTCAAGGCAGAACAAAATAAAAATGCTGAAGAGCTCATTATATTTCCAAAGTAGACTTCTTGAAGATGGGAGAAGTAAGGGAAGAAATCAAATTTGATTCTCTAAAAAAATTACAGGGAGACGTTAAAAAATGTCCAGCAAAAGTCTCAGTAGCAATAACAAACTACACTCTCATCTCCAGCATAAGATTTGAGAGCAGGAGGAAGAAGGGTAATTTTTATGCCCAGCTACCTAGAAGGCTGTCATGGTCTAAAATACTCAGATCTCAACGAAGTACTCAGCTCTTAGTCACTCCTCATCACAAAACATCTGTTATTCATGATTCTGCCTCATGATTTAGAAGCCAAATGGCTAGTAGGAGATTTAAGTACAGCCACTTGGATCTGGCTGACTAAATTTGAAAATTACTTCTGAAATTATACGTGTTTCTTCTGAGACCATCCTTGTTAGAACTCACTCCTATAGACAGTCATCTGTTCTTCAGAAAATCTGAGTGATGTCTAAAGAGTTTTGCAGAAGGTGGAAAACCCTTTTCCCTTAAGGTTTTAATCGAAAAGAGTAGTAGAATTCTTGTTCCTAAAAACCAAATTTTGAGTATTTGAAAATGCACAATGTAAAGGATGGCCAGCACCGTGGATGCTCCAGCAGGCTCTGATTGCTCTCAACCACCCTCTTCTTACAACCTCCTTCCCAATATCTCCTTCTCCCCATCTCTTTCTCCCTCCAGGGCTGCCCTGGCCACAGGAGCACACCTGATTGTTAACTTTATGCTTCTCTGCAAGTGGTCAAGAACTTTCTCTGGAGTTTGGCAGGGAGGGAGGTGGCACTGGCAGCATAATCCCAACACAGCCATGCTAAGCTCATCCCTGAATCATGGCCCCTACACTTACCACCTCACTGCCACTTTGAGTATTCCCTGCAGCCCCAGGAAATTCCTCTGGACTGCACGGAGCTCCCTTCAGCAGCACTCCCTTCAGAGGCATGCTTGTGACTCTGCCAGCACCTTGGAGAAGAGGAGGAAGGAAACTCTTAGACCACTGCATCAACTAACTCTCAGGAAAAGAGTTAATTGGTGACTTGTTGCACCCGTAAATTAGCAGCCTATGAGAAGCTTCTCCGGGAGCATCCAGCACTGTACTCCTGCTCCCTCGCGCGTCCTTTGTACTTTTTGTAAAATGTAAGACTTTAGAGAGGGTTTTCCAGAGGAATATTACACCGAAGGACAGTTGCAGGGTGGTCAGACTGTCCAGAGACTGCTGGTACATACATTCTGACAAGAGCATTGTATAAAATAACCCTTAATAATTTCCAACTAACACTGTTCAGTAGGGTGGATGTGCACGTATGTTCTTCTCCAGCAAAACCTGCTCTGCACAAGTGACAAGGTTGCAGGGGACATTGACAGGCTGGAGAGGTGGGTCTGTGTGGGCATCAAGAATTTCAACAAGGCCAAGTACAAGTTTCTACACCTTGTAGAAGGTCAGGGCAATCCTAGACATGTCCACAGGTTGGGTGGAGAAGTGATTGGGAGCACTGAGGAGAAGGACTTGGGGTGTTGGTTGATGAAAAACTCAACGTGAACCAGCAGTGAGCGCTCACAGCCCAAAATGCCAAACAAATCTTGGGCTGCATCCAAGCCCCATGGCCAGCAGGTCAAAGGAGGAGATTCTACTCCTCTGCTCTGCTGGGAGAAGCTACATGCTGTGCTGTATCCAGGGCTGGGGTCCCCAAAATTTGAAGGGCATGAAACTGCAGGAGCAAGTCCAAAGCAAGGCATGAAGTCAATAAGGATCAACTTCCAGGGTGAAAGTTTGGACTATTCAGCCTGGAGAGGAGAAGGTTTTGTAGAGACCTCAAAGAAGGTCCCAGTATCTGAAGGGGCCTACAGGGAAGCTGGAGATGGATCCAGGAACTGTAGCAATAGGACAGGGAGCAATGGCTTCAGATGGAAAGAGGGGAAATTTAGGTTAGATATTAGGAAGAAATTCTTTGTTGTGCGTGTGGTGAGCTGCTGGAACAGGCTGTCCAGAGAAGCTGTGGCTGCCCCATCCCTGGAAGTGTTCAAGGCCAGTTTGCATGGGTGTCTAAGTAACCTAGTAGGAAGTGTCCTGCCCATTTCAGGGGTTTGGAACTAGATGATCTTTGAGGTCCCTTCCAACCCAAAGCATTCCATGATTTTATGATTCTGTTGTCTGACTGTAGATTTTTACTCCATGGTCTCTCATCACAAGAGAGATGGAAAGCAAGACTATTTTCCTATGTGCAAAATATACTGTCCCTGCTATTTATCTCCACTCTGCAAGAGGAAATACCAGGCAATGAGTTTTTTTTAGTGAGGAGAGATTTAAATCCATAGAAATGGCAGGAGTGTGCCCAGTTATTTGGACCAAAAGGCAAGCTGCATGCTCAGGTGATGTAAATCACCATAGTTCTGTTCAGGTTAAACATTCACTGCTCAGATCCACCAATCTGATCCAGACAAGGGATAAGTTTCAGAACTGGTTTATTCATTTGAAGTAAATTACTGGTTATCGATTCATGTGTATCTAACAGAAGACCGCATAATTTATTTTAATCTCATCGGCATAATAAATCTTAATCTCTCTGTATATGGATTTCTTTGTTGCAATGCTTTTCTTTTCTGCTGAAGCTGTAAAGTAATAGGAACAAGGATGTTTTTATAGCCTGGATATGCATATACCTACACGTACTTTGGCATTTTACGTATTTTTAAATCAAAAACTCTGATGTGAAAAATAAAAATATATTAGAATATATTAAAAGAGGTTCTGTCTTCCAGATGCAAGCTCAGGGTAAGGAACCTCTTCTGAGTACTGAGTTTATCCCAACCATGCATAACATCACTATTGTAGGACTTGGGAATACAGAGAAAATCAAATAGGTCCTCAAATGCTGTTCTTTTTGGCATTCATCCTGAAACTCCAAAATACATTTTCCCCAAAAGAATTGATCAAAATGGGAGAATATGAAATCAAAGGGAATAGTCTCCCGAGATTACAATATGAATTAATAATGCTCTTATTGTATCAGTTGTCTGAGATGGCCTGATTTTATACAGCACTTCTTAAGACTGCTTTAACTAAGCAAACACCAGAGAAGATTCATTTAGAGGATAGAAGAAAATAATTCATTAAAAACATACGGGGAGGCGTTACTTATGAACTCTCCTAAAGTCAACAGTGATTACGAGCATCTGACATCAATTAGGAATGCAACATCATGCTGCCAATCTGAAACTTTAGTATCTAAAAGTGCATTTAGAAACAGCTTGACAGCATCTCTCTGTGTCAAACAACTTGATATATCAGTATGCCTTCTGGTTAGGAGCCAAAACTCATAGGTTGGAAGAATAATTCAATTTCATTGTCTAAGAACTGATGCTACTTAGTCATCTTCCCATGATTAGGTGAAAGAGAAATCCCAGCAGAATACAGCAGCTACAGTGGGTAGTAATGAATAGAAATTTAAACTCAGTGAAGTGTTTAGCAGTTAAACTGCAGTACAACCGTGGAGGAGAAGAACTTTCTGGAGTAAAGGAACTAGTACATAAGGAGATAAAAACCTTTGGGTTGCTTCCATTTGTTTCAGGTTTTGGGGTTTTGGGGGTGTTTTTGCTATTGTTGGAGTTTATTTTGTTTGGGTTTATGTTTTCATTTTTTTTTTTTTTTTTTTTTTTTTTGTCTGTCGTTGTTGTTTTGTTTTGTTTGACTTACTTTCACTCACACGTTATTAAGGAAAGAGCAGGCTATTTGAATTAATATTCAGAAAATCTGGGACGGTGAATACTTTTAACAGAAGCACAAAATCCTGCACAACTGATCAGCACAAGCTGTTGAAGAAGACCAGAGCTCAGTGTGATGAAAAAAAAAATGTGCAGCAATGAGATCAGGATATTCTCTGTTCACTTCCTGTGCTATAATGAGTACAGGGTATCTCTCTCAGTTAGACAGAATAATTTTTGCTTCTATAAATAATAGTGTTTTTCAGAATGGCTTTTTTTCTTTTTTTTTTTTTCATGAAGGATATTTGTCTTTCTGGACAGGAAAGAGATATGAAACTCATTCAACACCAAATATCCTATAAATATTATGTTAAGATTAGATATTGGGGAAAAAAAATGTCTTTTCTGAAAGGGTTGCTTGGCGCTGGAACCGTCCTCCCTGGGAAACAGTGGAATCCTTATCCCTGGAAGCGTTCAGAAAGAGTGCTGATAGGGGACATGCTTTTAGCAGTGAACTTGGTGTCAGTAAATTAATAGTTGGGCTTGATCTTAGTGGCCTTTTCCAACGTTATGGATTCTGTGATTCGAAAAGAATGAGAAATAGGAAAATTTGCAGAGAGCTTCACAAATGTTGCAAGACAGTCATGGCCATGCCCAAGACAAAATATAGGTAAAAAGGTTCTAACAGGCTCCAACTAGAAGATGTGCCTGCTAACCAGTTTTATTAGTCCTCCTGAAAAAAACAACAAGGGCTACCAATTATATTTACAGAAAAACATTTTCTTGCAATGCATATAACCATAATCATTGCAAAGACACAGAAGCCACATCAAGATTATTAGTCATTAAATGGATTAAAGAGATGTGTGTACAGTGAATAAAGTTAAGTGTATGGAAAATGAAATACAATGTTAAACAGAACACTAATGCTGATTAGACTAAACTGTGTATAATGAAGAATGAAGAAAACACATGCTGAAAAGAAACATTAAGAACCTACAGAAATTCTAAAAAGGTAAAAAGAGTTGAGAAAGACTATTTGTATAACTAAAGTGTGTCTGCACAATATGATGTGAAAAGGATTTACTGTTCCTTTTTGTTGACATTGCTTAGGAAACTGGAACAAGGTTAGTGTGTTAGGGACAGATCTAGAAAATGCTGCCGGCTGAAACTTGTGTGTTTCTACATGAATGTTTCTACGGTTCTTTTAAAGATGTGCATGGAAGCCACATCTGTGCCCGACGGAAAGATCTGCCCAGCATGCACTTCCCCTCTGCAGTTCCTACCTGAGTGTCAGGCAGCAATGCTGAAAGGAAATGGACTTCCCAAGACTTCAAGAAGTTGAGGAGCAGAGCAAGGCGACATCTGCATTAATGCAGCTTCTGCATTTCATCACGGACTAAGTGACGTTTCTCCAGTGAGTGTGTGCTCTTGATGAGGCCATACAGAGGAAACCATCATCTTTCTGACCACATTTTCATAATTGCCTTTAATTAAGAATTTTTTCCTTTCTGTGATACCTGCCATTCTGTGGGCAGAAGTTAGATAATGTTTTGTTTCCTCTTAGATTGAAACAAGAAGACAGATGAGGTCAACAGCAATATCGATTAATGTCAATTATTCAATATTTGCAATCTTGAACGTGCTAGATTACCAAGTGGTATTTCATGCCTGTAAGTGACTGTTTGTTTCAGTGACTACCAGGACCCCACCTAGGACATTGTTTCAAAGCTTTTTTTTATCAATGGAAAGCTAAAAATCATGAAATTAAAAATGGGTTGTTTTGACAAGTTTCTCAAACATAATGTCAATATATGCTTAATCATGAGCCTTTTTATGTTTTCAGACATCTAAGATATTAAAGTTAGCTCTTTCAGTAGTTGTGAAAATTATTTTATAACTGGTTTTGGGATCATATTGTCTTTCAGAGGTACATTTGTACTCACTTACTTATCTCATCTGCCCTTTATTTTTAAAATGCATTTTATAGATGTGAGAATTGAAGCTTCAAAATAAAATCTTTCCTCTACATAACAACAGATGAAAAGACCATTTATTTCCACTTATTGTTTATTCAGAAACAATCCAAATATTGATAATAGCTGAGATATGATGACAAATGAGATGAGAAAAATCACTCCCAGCTGACAGTTTTGAACTTTGCTAATTTTCAGCAGAGTTTATAGTATTGCTAATTAACAAAATGGGATGGGTAAAGAGCACTCAAAAGTTACTTGTTTTCCATGGTGATGGCTGTAATATTCCCAATTCCTAGAATGACTAAAAACCTGGGTGAAAGAGCAGTTGTAAGTGCATAAAAGAGGAAGAAAGCAGAACTAAGGATCCTGAATTCAACCACGAGGCCAGGTTGCAGAAATGGGGATTATTCAGCCTGGAGAACAGATAGATTAGGCATGACCTAATCACCATTACACTGGTCTCCTAAAAGGCGCCTACAGGAGAGATGCAGGGACACTGCTTAGATATAGGCAACAAGAGACGCTAAAATGAAGATACGGAGCTCGCCCGAGCTAAGCGCCGGTCCTTGGCTTCTTTCGGCAGAAGCCGCCCTCCGAGCACACCGCGAGCGGCACAGTGCTCTGCGATCGGCACAATGCTCTTTGCGCGAAGAAGCCGCTTCTTCACCTCCGGGAGCCGGAGAGAGCGGCACCTTCCGAAAGGCGAACAACCAAGCCGAGCCACACTGGGATGGTGTGCACAGCTTGCAAACTGATAGAAAACAGTACCTTACCACTCTCCTGCCATTCCATTCACACTAACATTCCAATGCAAGTAGTTTTGGACAACTGCCTTTTGCTTCGCTAGTGGTAGGTTACAAGATCAGCAGCACCTTTGCAGCTTCCTGGGTTTTGATGTGGCAGCCACATGCTGCTCTCCGTCCTCCTCAGATCCACCACTTCAACCTGAGACAGGAAAGATCAAAATCTTGTGAAGTCTCTCAGCAATGTAACAGTTGATGTTATGAATGTTCCATTCTTCCACTTTTGAGGAATTCAATAATTCATGCCTTGGTACCATTCAACTGCTTTCAAGCATCTAGACAAATTCAGCTGTGGTAACAGACAGCAACTTATCCCTGGGAAAAGTCTCAAATCCCATGACAAGGAACATCAAAGAAAAACCCTATTCTAGCAAAACTGAGCAAAACGTTCAAATATGTACTGGTCTAGAACTTCCTAGTCTGCCTGACACAATGGCAGGATGA
>JALJVW010003926.1:0-58444 GCA_024865655.1 Emberiza elegans
TTTCCTCCTGTCCCAATGGACAACAGGGGGAAAAGATTTGTTTCTATTATACCATTACATCTAAATCTTTGGTTTGAGAGCAAAAGGAAAATGTTCCTTTAAGAAGTAAGTTCTGCCTGGACTTTTTGGCATGAGGACAAACTGTGGTGTGCTGGCAAGAGCAGCACTGTCCCTGTGGGTGCAAACCCCCTGAAGGATGAACAGGCTGCTGCCACAGGGGCCACACCTGCAGCATGAAAACCCACCGTGCCATTAACTCGATGCAAACTAAACACAAGTGACACAGCTCTGCATCCTCAGTGAGGACTTGCCTCTGCAGAGATGTTACTGACAGACTCAGCTCTTGTTTGCAAGTGCTGTTAAATTGTCACACAAATCAACCACCCCTCCCTCTCTTGTCCTTCTTGGCGTCCGGCTGCTGAGCTGCTGCTGAGAAAGAAGAGGCAGAGTCCTTCAGGGCAAACGGGGACTTTCCAATGGGCAGAAACTTCCTCCTTTCTTTTGTTTTCAGTGACAATAGAGGGGCTTGTCTTGATTCCCTGTGTCAGCAGGGAAATGGTGCCTGCCCATCACACCTAGGATCTGAACAACCTGGATTTTTATTGGTGTAAAACCCAGAGTGACCTGACCTTCTGCAGGAAGAGTCAAAAGGGATTCCTGGAATGTTGCAATAAACAGATAGTGGTATTAAACATATATAGATAAAAAGGCATAAAAGCTCATCAAAGCATACGGAACTGATGTAAACCTAATAAAAAGAAGCATTTTATTGTAATAAAGAGTGAGGGTTGCAGAGCACAGTGTGAGAAATAGCCACTCACTTTTCATAGTTTAGGAAGGTTTATTAAACCTTATCAAAAATACAACAGAAGATTGAATGAAGAAAAAAGGTTACAGCACTGGGAGCAAAAGATTTTCCTTGCCATGTGCTCAGCCCCCTCACACTGGAGGCTTTCCCTTTTTAACCCTTTAACCCCTCCCAAAGTTCTGTCCATCAACCCCTTCCTCACTGTCCAGTGGTGGAGATCTCTTCCTCAAATCCTGATTGGGGGTCAGGTGTCACCACAGTGACAAGCCAGCCCTCCCAGATGTCCCAACCCCAGCTCTCCCTTGATAACCGCGGGATGGGGTGCAGCGAAACTATAAATCTATAAACTTTTCTTAACTTACATACATGATATTTGTCTATTAATTGTGAGAATCAATCATCACATGACTCATCTATCACAACGGGAAAAGAAGTTTAGGGTGAGAGGAACGCTGGTTTTAAAGGTAGGACCAGCTCTTGAGGTTTGATTTGTTCCCTCTTTCAGAGTACAAGGAAGTCATGGTGTTCCAGAGTAGAAGCTGGTGCCAAAAGTTTGAGAACAGGGTGGGATAAGATCACCAGAGTATTTTATCTGTATCTAGGAAGAAGCCCTGCAGAGCTTCTCTTTGGCTTTGACTGAAAGTAGAAGTCCTGTTTTTACCAAGAATTTTGATCTCTTGGTGTTTTGGAGGAATAAAAAGAAAACAGCAAAGCACCTGAAGTCTGCACTGAGGTGAGGTGTATCCCAGAGGGCTGAGGGCTCACCAAGGCAAGAGACCCTCCTGTAATTTAACCTGTTCTTTCAATAATAACTCAATAATTTCTCAGGACATGTTGATTTCAGCAGGCACCAGATTCCCTCTTCTTGTTCTGGCCTTTCACATATCACTAAGGAAAGGTGAGGCTGTGTCATTCCCATTTGGATTTTTAATTCTTCAGAAGTCAAAACTGAATTCAAGTCAGGTTCATTAACACTGCAATTTACATACTTGTAAAATCTTGTTGCCTTTTATATTTGCCTGGAGATTTGAGCTTTTTCCTTGACAAGAAGAAAAGACTACATATGGTACTAATCCTTTTTTTGATATGAAAGAGTTCTCAACAGAAAACAGGGGAAAATGGCTTTGAACACATCATGACTTGGAAGAAAGGTGGCTGCTGCAGCAAATACTTACCAGGACAAAAAGGCATGAGCTGTCATTCTTTATGTTATTGTGTGTGCATGAAATACTGTTACTAAGCCTCTGTTTTCAAGACTATAAAACACACCGTGCAATGAGAATCTCTATTTAATCTCCTCACCAGTACAACTTATGCTGGATTCTGAGAGCCCTGTTTAATTACTTTAATGCTTTGATCATTCCTGTGAATGTTCAAAAGCCATTAACCATAGCACTCAGTCTCTGGCAGATATTTGGTCTTAAAGGAAAACTTTTTACTAATTTTTTTCCTCTCTCTTTTAAAACTCACTGGGCTCAGTTAATATCAAGAGCTAGAAAGCCAAAGCATATGGGAAAACACAATTTATTTTAGCAAACATCTATGTTATCAGAAAATGTCCTTTAGATAAAATCAGAATTTCCAAGAACTCTATCCTCTTCCTCTCTCCCTTTCTCTTTCCTTTTCCTCTTTTTTTTTTACCTTTCCCTTCCCCTTTCCCACTCCCTCTTCACTCATATTGTCTCTTATTTTCACAGAGAGAGGTTTTTATGACCTGTCCCTTTCAAAGGGATTTACCAGCCCTTCATTAACTCTGCCAGATGCTGTTTGAAGGTGTACTCTCCGTTCTCTGACAGGCATCTCTGCACCATCCTGCCCCTGTAGATGCTCTTGCTTGGTGGCAGAGGCTGCCACAGCACTGCCAACAGCAACTGTGCAGCCAGAGCTGCAGAATTTGTCATTGCTGGCCTGAAAGTGCCAGCCCTGGATGGAAATATCAGTAGGAGCTCACGCTCTGCCTCCCTGTGCTGACAAATCCCTGGAATCCCTCCTGCTGGGCTCTGGGGCAGCACTGCCAGGGGAGGCAGAGGATGGGACAAATCCTCAGGGACACCTCAGGCTGGCTCTGGGCAGCAGCACCTTCCCTTGGCCCATGGTCAGCTCTGCAGACAGGTATGGCCCCGCTCCTCAAAACACTCCTTGCTTTTTGGGGGAAATCCCTTCAGCTTTAGTCATCCAAGGCTCTGAAAGGGCCCAAAGACTCAACCCTCTTTTTCTGAAAAAGAAGACGATGGGCAGTTCTTCAGCCCATGGAATTAAAAATAAATTCTTTTGACCTAAGTAGCCTCCAAGCACATATTTTGTGAGGGATTTACTTTCCCACACATGGTGCACTTTCCCTCTTTCACTGCTAACAAAATCCCAGTGTTTGATGCAAACAGCCCCAGGATATTTTCATGAATAGCTCACAAAATAGCTCACAATCAACCTCTTGAGAAAAGGAAAGTGTGTTTTCTAATGTAACCAATTAGCTTGAGTTTTGAATGTTTTGCATTTGCAACTGAGGCCCTGTAAGCAATTCTAATTGTTGTTAGTAGGTGAGGTACTTCTGAATAAAAAAATAAGTTTTACATGGCATTTCCCAATGGATAATGGTAATAAAAAAGAATGGATGTTTGGAGAGTCTGTTATTATAATGTGGTTTGTTCAAGGTGTGTGTCACACACACACACACACACACACACACACACACACACACACACTACAACATCTCTCCTTTATACTTTTGTTTTATAAATACATAGTTCTAAGAATTTATAACTTTTATTTGGCTTAAAAGTTCAAAGACTCAGTAGTAAACACCTGTCTATCTTCCTGGACTCACAGAGGGGCTTGAGTTGGAAGGGGCCTTAAAGGCCATGGGCAGGGACACCTTCCACTAGACCAGGTGGCTCAGAGCCCCTCCAAGTTTGGCAAATACCCAAGGACACCTTTTCCTCTGTTTTGCAAGGTCAGATTTCCATGCTCACTTTCACAGATGGCTCCAGTCTCACACAGAGCATTGCTGGTTGGTCACTCTTATCTGCACAGCCCAGCAGAGATCCTGTTTTGGATGGCTCTCACTGCTCCCAAGGCCCCAGGGACCGGCCACTGCCTCTCCTCCTTCTGCTTTCCCTTCCAGGATCAGAGATTTCCTGCTGCTTCCTCCACGTCTGAGACAGCTGGAGGAGATGAGGGGCTGAGGATGTGGCTTCTGACAGAGAGCTGATAACGCTCAGCTGAGTATTTTATTCTCCTGCCACTAAGCTGTCAGGCTGCTGCTGAAATTCCTCCTGCTTGGAAAGGGCTGGTGTGAGCAGCAGGAATTGTTGCTGGCTGGAACTTTTCCAAGAGCTGGACAAAAGAAGCATTTTGTGGAAGGCCACCAGCTGCCCTTGGTCAGCAGCACAAGGTGTGAGGTCCCCTTTGAAGGCCATCCCTGCACAAGGACAGCCTGGCCTTCTCCAGTGCCCAGAGCACCTTCCAGGCTTTTGGGCTGGCCTCGTCCCTCACCCTGGAGAAGCAGGTTGCTGTTGGAACTCTCATATCCACAGTTTCTGGCTGGATTGCCGTGTCTTACCACAGACAGCCCTGGAGACACCAGTACAGACTCCATCTGCAATAAAAGGGGACTTTGTTCCAGCTTTTCCCTTGGACCAGCGTGCAGCAAGCCCACCTGGGCCTCATTCAGGTCTGTGTGGGCTGGTAGTCAGCTTCTGCTGGGAATTTCAAGCTTTTACCCTACTTTCCACAGCAAATAGTGGAGCAAACCCAGCCGCACCAACCCCAAATTTCACTCTTGAAGTCACAATTTTCATTTTCCTCTATTCAAGCCTTGAAGAAAGCAAACTTTACTTGAGTGAGCTGGAGGCACAGTGTCCTCCAAGATCATTCCTGAGTAGGACAATATTGCAGGGGAAGACTGGCAAGCCCAGAGTTTACTGGTGCTTAGGAAGCTTTGCTAAACCTTCCCACGTGCGGTGCCCTTGCACCCTCCTGAGCTCCTGGAGCCCTCACTCAGCTCAGGCACAGTTTGGACAGAAGGGGATGGTTCCGTCTGTCAGATGTGGGGACAGGAGGAGGGAAGACTTTGCAAACACTGCCACGAGGGCAGGGCTGTTTTCATTGATGGTGCCAAGTGGTAGCACATCATCTTTGATTAAATGTGAGGTGCTGAAGGGCAAAAATTCTCAGTGATGAGGAGAGAGTGTCTCCACTCACACAGCAAGGTAAGTGAAGGGGAAAGGGCAATCTGTATTTCAGGGGAGGTGTTCAGTTTTTAACAAAACCTTTTTGCAGAAGATGTGCCTAGGCAGGGGTGATTCAGAGCATTTTATCAGCCTCACAGAGAATCCCCACATCTGCTTTGCCACATTTTCTCTCTTTTTTTTCATTGTGAATGATTTCTCCTGCCAGGGTTGCTCCTGCTTGGAGTTCTACTCTCAGTGGAGCCCCGGAGTTTTCTCAGGGGCCTCTGCAGCGAGTTCTGAGCCAACGTGGGGCTCTGCTGCCAGCCCAAATCTGCGTTTCCCTTGCCCAGCCTGAGTGCAGGTGGGGCATGTGCTGGGCATGGCTGGAGATTTGCATGGCCAAAATCCTCCAGCATTTACATCTGCTCACATGGCTTTGGGTAGCACAAATCACAGAAGAACACCCATCGCAGCTGACAAATGGCATTTCTTGCAGATTGCTACAGCCACACTGCTGATCCACAAATACACGAGAATCAATTTCAGTTGAAAAATGTCATTTATTACAAAGTGCTACACCCACGGTGACAATATAGAACTATACAAATCTCAATTTAGGTTAAAAACAGGAATTTATTAGATTATTACAACTGTGTGTATGTAATAATATACAAATACCAACTTCAGTTAATTTATTGCCAACCTCTACAACAACTCACTATACACAAAGATCAATTAGGTGTTTAACAACTTAATTTATTACATATTACTATAAGGATAAAGCCCATCTAGGAATACAAAAATATCTCCATAGATATATAAATAGAATTACATCAAGAAACAGATAATTATACATATAGACATATATACCTATACAAATACCAATATTCCTATTTTAAAAGCCATATAACAAAAAAATTATATCAAAAGAGATACCTACACAACTGTACCCACAGGAAATAGAAATTAACACAGATATAACAATATCCATGTATACATAGATAAATTTATACACATATATGTAATTCAAAAAAAATATATATATATATATAATAGCATACATTCATAACAAAATAAATATACATAAATATAAGAATATACACATGGAAATAAACCCACACAAAAAGCAACCCACATGTGGAAATACACATATAATAAACTGTGGCTACGTTCAAGTCCGTGTATGTGTAAACAGCACTCCAAGCAGAGGGATCCCAGCTGCCCCATCTTCAAAGCCTCTCGCTCGGGCTCCTCCTCCCGTGCAGAGCAGCTCTCCTGGACAGGGACAGCAGATGGAACATCTGGGAAGCAAAGGGAACACTGAGTGAGTGTGGGGACGTTTCCCTTGGCAGCAGCTGCACTTCCATCAGGGAAGAGGGAATGTCAGCCTCCCCAGGAGGGTCGGAAAGAGAAAGCAGCCGAGCGGGCCAGGCTGTGGTGAGCGCAGCCGCGGCGGGACTGTCCCGCAGCCCCGGCAGCCCGGCAGAGCCGGCACAGCTCCCGGGCCCTGCCGGCACAGCTGCCTTGCCCAAGGACAGCCCCTGTGCCAGCCGGGGCAGCTGCGCTGAGCAGCCCCAGCACGGGCAGGGCCCGCTCCTGCCCCGCCGGGCAGTGCCCACGGCCACAGCCCACGGCACCCTCAGCCCCACCTGCCTCCCCGGGCCTGTGGCCTCAGCCGGGCTCTCTCCAGGCTGGCAGCAGCAGGTCCCCGTTCACTGCTCTTGCTGCTGGCCTTCAGCTCCTCCCTGCTGGCTCCCGTCAGTCTCCGGCTGTCCTCAAGGTCTTCATGGCAGCTGTGGCAAAAGTGGAGGCTCTGGAATTGCTTCCAAGGCCTGGCAGAGCTGCAGCCCCGGAGCCCTCTGTGCTCCCTGCTGGCCCCCTCCATCCCCTCAGCCCCGCCATGCTCTCGGTGAAGCCCCAGCCCCCTTCAGTTTCTTCAGCCCCTCACAGTCCTCTCACCCCCCTCAGTCCCTTCTGAGCCATCCCGTCCCCTGAGACACGGAGCCTGTGCCACTTCCCTGTCACCTCAGTGCCACCATGGCCCTGGGCTGCCCCACAGCCCTCAGCCCCAGCAGCAGCTCAGGGTCACCGTCCCTTCAGCGCCACCGCCCCTCAGCCCCCTCAGTCCCCCTCAGTCTCACCGTCCTTCAGCAGCTCCTCAGGGGACAGTGCCTGGGGCCAGCGGCAGCTCCCACCGCTCCAGGGACAGCCGGGGCTGGAAGTGCTGCTCCGCCCGGCCCGGCCGCCAGCTCGGACCCAGCACAGGGACAGGGGACACAGGGGACACAGGGGCAAAGCAAGAGGAAAAAAAAGGCAGCCGAGGGGGGAAAGAGGTACAAAATGCAGCCTAGGCCTACACAAACAGCAATCTATCCATCAATCTCTCCATCTAAACATTACTATTCCTCTTAATATATAACTATACACATTCATAAATGTAACTTCATATATATATATATATATATATATATAAATATTTTACTCTACACATATAAAAATCTAACTCTGAAAATCTATAAATGTAAATATATAATAAAATATAATTATATCACATCTATAACTATATACATATCCACATTTAACTAAACAGATCTATCAATATATGTCTATGTAAATAGAACACTATCATCTATAAATGGAACTATAACCACTAATAAATAGAACCATAGAAATCTATAAACATATCTACAAACAGAGGAGTTCTACCTGCCTGATGGTCACAGGCTCTCCCCTGTCTCTTCCTGCCATGCAGGGCAGCCCTCCTGGAGATGTTGGTCAGATGGCACCTGGGAAGCAAAGGGAACGCTCAGTCAATATTGGCCCTTCTGCACCTTTCCCTTGGGCAGCAATTGTCCTTCTACCAGGGGCTGTCAAAGATGGCCTGAAAGGCAGACTCTCACTTGGCAATTTGAAGCAATGTGCCCTTAAAAGAACAGGGACCATTCCAAGTCTTCAAAAGTGTGTTTCAAAACACTGAAGTATCTCGATAAAGTCTCAGCCCGGGCAGTGCAAAGGGCACCCAGGAGAGCCTGAACCACAGACAGTGCCAGCTGCTACAAGGAAAGCCCAGCCTTGTTCTTTCTCTGAGCTGACAGAGAGACCTCAGTCCTCACTGAAATGGCTGAAGCTGAAGGTGCTGGGAGCTGAGTCATGAACCAGCTCCATTACCTGGCATCTACAAACTGCCCTCTGCAGTGAGCAGCAGCTGCTCCAACTCCACCATCAGCTCTGGCAGGAAGGGCTGGGAGGGACAGAGCTCCCTACGAGGCCTGCAGGCTGCACCAGCTTGGCTAAGGAATGAATCCACAGTGCTCTCTCTCTCCTCTTAGGCCTCCCTAATCAGGGGTCATTCAAGCTTTTCCTTCTGATACTGGAGTTACTGTGATTTTTCAATTGGTTGGCCTCTGATGTTGTGCTCCTTGTTTTTCTTGTGGGTCAGGACCAATACCAGCAGACTGGTACTACATTCAGTCAGTGATTTGGACTTCTACCCTGACTTTTGCTCTTTTTTTCCCCTGTTCCTTCAAGAGTCGCTCAGCCTGGCCTCCCCTGGTACCCTGCAGCAAATTTATCCACCAACTTCAGCACAAAACTGGGACACCCGGCTTGGTGACACAACTCCCACAAGGTCAGGTTTATTCCCTGCTCTCTTGCCCCAGCAGAGGACTCAGTGTCAGAGCCTCTGGAGAAGCGTGGAGGGCAGGGCTCAGGGAGCTTGTGGCAGTGCAGGATCTGAACTAAAGGCACCAGGAAGCACCAACCCTGCTCAGAGCAGCCATCTCACAGCTCTCTGAATCTGTGTGGGCTCTGTCCTTACCAGGCTCCTCGGGCTCCTGGGAACTGTTCCTGCAGCTCTCGGTGCCAGATGAAGCTTCCTCTGCTGCAGCTCTGTTCACAGGCTCCCCTCCTGAAGAATCAGGGGCAACACCAACATTGTCCTGAATGGAAAAACAGAAAGAAAGGAACCCAAAGATCACTCACTATTTTGCTGGAATCATATCAGGGATACAATAACTGTCCTTCTCCACTCCCAAAGGACATGGAGCACAGAGGAGGGAACACTGCCCACACGGTTCACATGACAAGCCTTTCAAACTCAGGATTCAGGGGCCAAGGTGAAACTGAAACTCTTACAAAATGACCTTTGAGACAAAAGAGGAACACAGAAAACCAGAAGACACCAAGCGAGGGGACGTGCCCCCACCCTCTGACCCTGCCTTATCCCAGAGCTGTGAGAAATCAGCCAGCACAAAGCCAGGGGCTCTCCTTGCTGCCAGCACGGCTGCCAGCAAGGGCAGAGCTCGCTCCCAGCCCTGCCCAGGGCTGTGTGCTGCAAACCCACAGGCAAAGCACACATTTCTGCCTGGGAGTCTCAGCACCCCCAGCCAACCGCTCACACAACCCATCACAAGGTGCTGCTTCTTGGAGCCCTCTGCTGCTGCCCCACCTGTGTCATCCAGGCAAACATTTATGCACCCAGGGTATTTCCAGGATCCCATTTGTGATCAGTGGCTAAAATCTGTAAATCGTTAGGGTAGGGAAAAAAACCAACCCAAAAGACAGGAAAAGCCAGACAACCAAGTAGTGTTTCTATTCCACTGAGGAAGTAAATGTCCACAATTAAACAAATTACCTTTGGACACAAAGACATTCTCCCTATGACCAGTTTCAGAATACTCATCTCTTCTGCCATAGCCCTGTCCATCAGAACCCCAAAGATTCTAAAGATGGTTCTGAGCCATCAATGTTTCCTTTTTTACGGAATAAAATGCTTCTCTAAACTGCTATGTGTGACTTTACAGAAGACAAAAGTTATGTGGATGGATTCCGAGTGATCAGAAAGGTTCATGCAACACAATCCTTCCAATTCCTCACAACAATGCCCATGTGCCTGTAAAAGAAAATCAATCACTGCTCTGTTCTGTAAGGTTGCATGTCTGACAGCACTAACATCAGTCATCATGTCACTAATTGCAATGGAAGTAGCACTGTCTTCTTTCTTCAGCCAACACCCCAATAGGTATAATGGTCCCAATGCCTCACCCGAGGCAAGTTGATGTAGAAATAAATTTGATGGAACTCGTTTTGCAGGGCCCTAGGGTCTGAAATTGCTATTACAGTTTTCTTTATAATGATGGGCAAATTTTTTTTTCTCTGTGTTTTCTCTTGATGGCTTTTTTAACAATAGGTGCTATCACAGTGAGTTGTCTGATGCTACATGGGCCACCTTTAATTTTTGAGGGAATGTCCTGCCAGGCTCTATCTCCACAAATGAGCCAATATTCTGTTGCTCATTGTTGTGGGGACTCATCTAGGTCATCTAGTCGTCAGCAGTTTCACCCTTAGGGGACACTAGGGTAGTACAATTGCACCACAAACTTGAGTATCTGTCCTCAGGATGATGGGGAGTAACATTTAACTGTGGATCTCCCTGGTACTGAAACTCAGCACAAAATTCCATCACCAATGAACCAAGAATTCCAATTCTTGAGGTTCAGAAGGTTCTTTAAGAAGATCAGGGGCCCAGTGATGCCAGCTGGTTATGGGATTGGTCTCGTTGGCAGCGTCACACCAATATTTGTCACGATTGGGTATTGGCTACTCCTTGGCTGGCACAGGCACACCGACCAAACAGGTTGCAAAGGATTTGTCTGGGCTCAAATTGGTCAAACACATGGTGTCTGAGCCTGCTGACTTGGCTAAAGCAAGGCAAACATTCATTTTTGGTTGATCTACAGGCATATATGCATGCAAAAGCAGGCAAGCAAAACCAACAAGAGCCAGTATATCATTTGATCAAGCTCCATGTTCCTGTTCAGCTGGTTTTTGGCAAAAGCTTCCCCATCTATTTCAGTTCTCAAGCAAATCTTTTAGCACTTGTTCAGGGACTGGCCAACTATAGGGCACTAAACTGTCCCTCTAACCTTCAATTTTTACAAATTTGGGTATCTTAGAATTCTTTTGAACACAATGGAGACCACGCTTTTTCTGAAAGAGCTCTATGATACAAACCATTTTCACAGTCCAAAAATCAACATCAAACTCAAGATTTGTAGCTTTCACAGGTTGAACAGGGAACGTCTGGCATGAACCGTTGCTTCTCCATGTGGCTCACGTCTGCGTGCTCATTTCCCTGCTGGTGGAATTGTCGGTGTGCTCTTGTGTATGAGACGGTTTCACGTCCTTCGTGGGGACCCACTTAGGTCCGGCATCTGTGCAAATGCAAGCATACCCTTTGCTGCAAGTGATTAGTGGGAATGGTCCTTCAATTTGTCCTAACTCAAGGTTTCTGATCAAAACGGAAGGATTTTCTTTCAATTTTGCCTGTGTGCTGTTTGAAAAGTGCCTAAAAATTGGAGGATTAGGTCCTGCAAATGAGCTATTCAAAACATAAAGACATCTAAAGCTTTGCTCAACCTCATCTGGGGTGTTGCTTGGGCCACTCCCCCTTTTGTTGATCTAGAATGGTTTTAGAGTGTGGTGCGTCCTTTCAACAATTGCCTGACCTGTGTGGGAATAGGGAATTCCAAAAGTGTGGTGAACACCCCAGTCCATCAAAAGTGTGGCCAATTTTTGAGCTGTGTATGTGAAGCCACTTGTCGGTTTTCACCTCGTGGGAGATCAGTTTGGCGAGCTCTGGGCCCAGTGACACTGACAAGGACAAAAGCAAAAGACGAGAGGCGCTCTCTCTTCCCGGGACCAAAGTCCCACAGCTTTAATGGAGAACAACTCCAGGAGAGAAAGGGAGTGTCCAGGAGAAGAAAGAGGATGTCCAGGGGAGGAAAGAGAGCGTCCACCTCATGGCAGGAGATTTTAAACCCTGGGGGAGGGAGGGTGGTAGAAAGGAACTACCATAGTTCAACATAATAAATCACCACACTGTAGTTTTCTGCATAAATTGCTGCACTTGTTGCAAACAAAATCCTAAAATCTCCCCAAACACAACTGTGCAGTCCCAAATGACCACAATGTGGGAGAAAAACCACTCAACCCCCCTGTATACCCAAGCACCAGGTGTACCAGGGAGAACCAACCCCTGCGACTAGAAAGTCCAGACACACAGGCTCACTGGGAAAGGAGTATCTCTTTATGAGGGGACAGAGTGCTCACTTTTCTCAACACAACACACACCATACACCACATCAGCATCCACCCACGTCATCTTCCTCAAACATTCACACACTGAAAACACAACCACAATTACAACACACAGGAAAAATAGCAGCAATAAAACAGGATTTGCTCAATTCACCCCCAGAATTGCTAGCAGGTCCTTATTGACACAGCAAATCTTTTTTCTGCCAGCAGCCAGACCCAAACCCAAACTGTACAGGCGTACGTTGTGCACAGGACATCTCTGTGTGCCTTATGAACAGCCCTTCCCCTGTGTATGCCTTTACGGGTTACTTTATACAGAGTTAAACATTCCCTTTCTCCACAGTCAGCAGTCAGTCTTGACTGTCCCCCACGAGGAACAGCTGAGAGCGGAGGTGCCTCCAGGAAAAAGGAATGTCCTGGCAGTGCCCACAGACGTCCACAGCCCGGTTGTTCTCGCTGGAGCAGAGAAGCGTTCCTGCCATGGTCACCAAATGAAGTGTGGAATAGAACTCGCCACAGTTAAAGTTAGAAGGTGGTATGTTTATTACAGCGCCAGGCACACGAGGAGTTGTCTCCTAAAGACATGTGAAGAATCACAGGCTCTGGCTCTCTACTTATCTAAAATGTCTTACATATTCATATAATTCCCAAAATGACTAATACATATTCATTAGGTAACCCCACCTACCCCCCTTTGTATTAAAATGTATTATAATTGAGTCCAAAGTTCCTTCACATTTGTGGATTCTTTCACATCACATGGGTTGGTGGGTTTTAAAGTGGGGAATGGTCTCCTTCTGATGAAGGCCAAGATGTCTTCCTCAATTTGACCTCTTTACTTATGCCCTGTGGCTTTTGGCAGGCTTTTGCACCCCTTGGCTATAGCTGAAGTTTTGGGGCCCAGGTGCAGGCTACGGTCCTCTTCTTTGTCACAAAGAAATGCGCATCCCATCCGCTTCTTTAAACATAGTAAAGACAGGCAAGTGATATATTACCCTAGCCTTAACTACCTTATCTAAAAAAATTAACTATCCCTTATTATTTTTCTACTCTTCTTGCTATACTCTTTCCCCTTAACTAAATCTTGCTAAAATTTTAACTCTTCCAGTTCTTTTAAATCCTTGATTCATTGGCCTCATCTCACACGCCAGCCATGTGTGAGCCGATGCTGTAACTGGGAAATTCCACTCCTGAGCAGGAGATACAAGGCCTGGTTCTGAGCTGGAAGGGTGAGAAGGATGAGATGCACAGCGTTTTGATCCAGGGGATGTCCTGAAAATGCACTGCCTACCTGCCCCTGCTGCCGAGCACCACGCTCCATCTCCTTCTCCTGCTCAGTGGATTTTTGGGAATCCAGGGGTTGGTATGTATTATTTGCTACTGCAACAAATAGAATGAATTTGCTTTGCAAGCCCAGTTTTGTCCTGGGTTATTTTGTGCATGGGTCTCCTCCCAAACCTGTGACAAAGACCGGCAGGGACCTACAGGACACTCCTATTCTCATGTCAGTAAATTTGGAGAAGTGATTTAAGTATCAATAAGTCAATAAGTATCAATCAGTAAATCAAATAATTTTGGGGGAATATTTGGCCTGTGAGTTTCAGCAAAGTATTGAATATGTCTTAGATCCATGGATACAAACTAGTAAGTGAGATTGCTGGGTGTGCATGTATTAGGGAAGTGATTCCCCACACACCCAGTGCTGAGATCAAGGATTGCCTCTTTTCTAACCCTGAGCTGGCAGCAGGGATTGGGCCCTGCTTGGTAACATTCATGTTGAAAACTTCTGTTGAGCAGGTAAGAAAGGTCAAAATGAAATCTTTTCCAGCTGTTTCCCACTGGTTTACCTGTTTGAGGGTTAAAATTCTGTGCTGCAGGTGAGCTGGGTGTGTGCAGAGCAGTGCAGCCCCAGAAACCCCTTGGTTTGCTCACAAGTTGTCGTGCCTTGTTCCCAGGTGTGCCCAGCTCTGGCAGGAGAAGGAGCCCGCAGCGCAGTGGGCACCGTGCCCTGCCCAGCCGGGGCTCTCTGGCACAGAGCAGCAGCAGCAGCGCCAGCACCGTTCAACCCGCTCCTGCCTTGGCTTCCCCTGGGACACAGAAGCCTCTGGAAATCAGCACCGCCAGTCGCGTTCCCAGCTTGGAGCAGCTGCTGCTGGTGGGCAGATGCTGCCAGTTTGACTGCTTCCAAAGGGGAAGAAAAGAGCAGAGATGTACAGGCACTGGAGCCCTGGGCATGTCCAATAAAGGTGCAAATATGTGGGGAGATTTGTTAGGAAGCATTTCAGCTGTGATGCCAACAGTGGCTTCTCTCCTGGTTCTGTGTGTTCTAGATGAGTAATGCAATGGTTGGCTCTGACAATTAAGAAGTAGATGTTATGTGGATGTTCAAATGTGTAGTGATGGTATTGTAATATATCCTCCCATAGTCCTCTTTTTCCTGTCCCCCTTGTAATAGCCTTGGGAGTCAGGGCATTTGGGGAGGGCTGGCTTGTGACCAGCAGGCAGGGGTGTAACAACACCTGACCTCCAGTCAAGATGCAAGAAAGTAATCTCCACCAATGGACAGCAGAGAAAGAGTTGACTGACAAAACTTTTGCAGGGGCTAAGGGTATAAAAGGCAGAGCATCCTTTTTGTAGATGAGCACATGGCTGCTAGTCACAGAGACTCCCAATGCTGTAATTTTTCCTTATTCAGTCCTTTGTTAAGGTTTACTAAACCTTTAAAATTTTAAAAGTGAGAGTAATTTCTCACATCTGCAATGCTGTGGGCCATTTTCTTGGTCTGGTTTCCTTTGCTTGTGTCCCATCTGAGTGCTCAGCTGGGGTACAGGCTGTAGGTGCTTGGGGCACTCTTGAGGAGTTCCTCTTGGATCCCCTGAACAACAGGGTTTGGCCCATGGGGGAATTTGTGCTGCTTTGTGACAGAGAAGAACTTCCCAGGCTCTTTTTGTGTTTGCTGTGGGAAGGTTGGTTATTGCTTTGGCATAAATTCACAGACCAACATGGAGCGTTTGCTTTGTGATGTCAGGGCATGGTTGCCACCTTGTCATAGTGACATCAGAAGGTTGCCTTGGTGCACGGAAGGCCTGAGTGTCAGAGCAGCCCTAGGCCTTGCTCACATCAGGAGAACCCTCCTGGTTGGAGCACTGGTCAGAGGGCAGCTGCACTCTGACAGGACATTTGTTTTTCTAGTGTTGAGAAAACTTTCACAGCACTGGGAGAATGATGCACCATGTGGCCACGGCAGCTTTTTGCTGCTTATGGTGTTTGTTTTTTCCCTATTATTACATTACACACTTTGTTCGTAAGTAGAGTTTTTTTCCATTCTACTTAGGTTAGGGTGTATCCTAACCTGGCTTTTCTATGTCTTCCTGCTCTTTCTTAGTGACTGAGTTTCTGATTTTGAAAGAGAAAGAGCATTAGGATGCCACTGGTTTGGTAAAGCTCCTGTCAAGAGGTTCAGGCTAAAAAGGGGGTGTCTGTAGCCACCGGGGCAGCATTTGCAGGGGAACCTGAAGGGGTTCTGTTCCCTCCACGGGAGAGTCTGTGGCAGCAGAGTCTGTCATTTCCTCAGTTTGCTGGGACAAGCAAGACAGCTTTGAAAATGTAGACTGGCAGACCTTCAGGGAAGGCCTTCTAAAAACTCTGCAGTTGTTCCCAGAATTCAGGGAAAGCTTCTTTCTTTCTACAGTTTCTCCTGAAAGGATTTGACTGTCTAACTTGAGCTTTTGCCAAGTGCTAAAATAGTGATTCCCTTTGCAAGGAAACGCAAACTCTAAAGCAGTGAGTGTCTGCCACAGCTCAGGGGGATTTTGGGGAAGATTTCTGAGCAACTGTTTCAAGCAAGTTAATGAGAATTGGTGCATGCAACTGAAAAAAAAAAAAAAAAGGACCTGAAGGAGAGGATTTTAGAAGCTGTTTTATGTCTTTGGTAGAACAGGAGCATTGAGTGTTAAAGAAGAATTTGCATTTTCTTGGTCATGTTTGTATCCATTTACTGGCAAAACAGGCTGAAGTGTAGGCACAAGCAAGAATATTGTCCTGATCCCTTGCTGGCTGTGTGAATGAAACGTGTCTCCTGGAGGGATGTTGTGAAATGGGAAATCATCTCTGTTTGGGTTGACTTGTTCTGTGGGATTCAGAGGCCCAGGCAGTTTTCTGACAGCATCTGGTTCATTTTCCCTTCCCACTACAGGTCACCTGAGACATGTATTCAGAGGTGCTGATCCTGAGGTGAGTGAGAAAGGAACATTTCATGTTCCTGGTGTTTAAGAATTGTAGAGCAATCTGAGAGCTTGGCCAGTAGCAATAGAGTGTAGAGGGCCAGCTAGGAAGGCTGAAAAAAATCCATTTTTCATGCCTGCAAAAAAAATAACAAAGGCAGAAATGGATATTTTAAATTTCTATATCAGAGCTTTGAACTAAAACCTAGTTTTTCAGAGAGAACCTTGTTTGCTGATGGCAGATAGGGTGGAATATTTAAATAAGAACAATTTCCTGTACAGTTGAATTAGACCATTTTAATTTAGTCAGAGTCCCTTAGAATTCTGTTCCTATCAAACTTTATGATATCTACTTAGAAGATGTGGTTATAGAACAGGAAGGCCACCTTGCAATGGTGCCTGCTGTATCTGAAGAGAAATGGGCACCTTTGTGGCTGGGGAGCTGCGTGGTGGGCCAAAAAGGACGCAGGGCTGGCGGCCTTGAGCAGCTGAAGATGAGGCAGCGAGTGGCCAGGTGGCCAAGAAGGCCAAGGGCACGGTGGCCTGTGCCAGCAGCAGTGGGGCAGCAGGAGCAGGGCAGTGAGCGTGGCCCTGTGCTGGGCAGCGCTGCGGCCACAGCTGGAGTGCTGTGCAGCTGTGGGCCCTGGGAAGCAGAAAGTCATGGATGGGGGCTGCAGCGTGTGCACAGAAGGACAGGGCAGCTGGGCAAGGGGTGCAGCACAAGGCCAGTGAGGAGGTGCTGAGGGAGCTTTAGCCTGGACAATGGGAGGCTCTTGAGGGACCTTCAGGCAGACTTCCATCAATCCCTGCATGACAGTGCTCAGCACAAGGGCTGTTTCACCGCCAAACATCCCCTCACTGCATCCAAAGGCTTTAGACACTGGAGTGGGTGACGCTTCCATCTTGTCATTTGTTGGCTCGTTGTTTTGTTAGGAAGAGAAGGCCTGTTCATTTTCCTGTTTTTCCAGCAAGCAAAGATGCTTCTGCATGTTTCCTGCCCTTTTCCAGCCCAGGATGGGATTCTGATCCAGTTTTAGTGTTCCACATCTGCAGCAACAGTAGCAAAGGCGTTGCTGTCGCTTTCCTAGTTTTCCATTTTAGAGCTTTCAAGAACTAAAAGCTCCATTTTTCCAAGACAGACCAACCTTGCTTGCTGATAGCAGCCAGGGGAAAATCAACTTCATATCCATCTAGAGTGCTGTTGAATTGGCCCATTTTAATTTGGTGGCTGTGACTTAGAACCCCTCTGTCACTATGAAATATTATGATTTTTCCTTAGAAGATGTGGTGGTAGATCTGAAAAGAAATGAGGTTCTACATGATAGGAAATGGCCTGTGCCTCATGCTCCTCTCTTCTCACAGATGACAGAACCAAGAGCCGTCTCTCCCCTGGCTCCCGCTGCTCCTGGAGAAGAAGCCAGAGAGGAGCAAATTGAGGTGGATGATCGCCAGCCTCTCTCAGTGGTCACACCAGAGCCTGGATATTCTGAACCTGTAAGTGCCAGTTGTGTGTGGTGCTGTCTTTAGTGCAAGGCAGAGCTGCAAGTTTTGGAGCAGCCAGCACTTTGCTGTTGCTGGCTGAGGATGCTGGGTGCTGGAGTCCTGCCAGGAGCTCGGGATTTCCTCCAGGCAGCGACCACAGAACTTGGCCTTTGAGCTGTCATGTTGAGACAGCAAAGGGCTGGTGCCTCTGGGAGAGCATCTGGCTGCTTGGCTCAGGGAAGCTCTGTCTCTTGGCTTCTGCAGTGCTATGGCCAAGGGCAAAGGAGGTAGTGCTGGAGGTGCCCTGGCTTTTTTTTTTTTTTTGTTTTCCTGTTTTGGAAAGGTGTGTTTTGCTTCTGAAAGCGGTCTGCATTTTCCTTGAGTAGTTCTTCACTTGCACAGTCTCTTTTGGGCCAGCTGTCTTTAGGCTTTTGATAAGCTGCAAGGGGAGGATTGTGTGGTCCACACAGCTGTGGGAGGCCATGCTTGACCCGTGTGGCCAAAGAAACAAAGTGCGGAGTTGCGAAGCCTTCTTGTGAGGAAAAAGCAGAAGCGGCCAGTTGCTGTTGATGCATATTTTGGTGCAGTCTGCAGCTTTGGCAAGTGCCTTGGAGCCTGGAGTGGGGGTGAAGCTGCAAGTCCTTGACCGCTGTCTTGTGTTGCTCCAAAGAGGAAGGCCACCTTGCAATGGTGCCTGCTGTATCTGAAGAGAAATGGGCACCTTTGTGGCTGGGGAGCTGCGTGGGCCAAAAGGACGCAGGGCTGGCGGCCTTGAGCAGCTGAAGATGAGGCAGCGAGTGGCCAGGTGGCCAAGAAGGCCAAGGGCACGGTGGCCTGTGCCAGCAGCAGTGGGGCAGCAGGAGCAGGGCAGTGAGCGTGGCCCTGTGCTGGGCAGCGCTGCGGCCACAGCTGGAGTGCTGTGTGCAGCTGTGGGCCCTGGGAAGCAGAAAGTCATGGAGGGGCTGCAGCGTGTGCACAGAAGGACAGGGCAGCTGGGCAAGGGGGTGCAGCACAAGGCCAGTGAGGAGGTGCTGAGGGAGCTTTAGCCTGCACAATGGGAGGCTCTTGAGGGATCTTGAGAATCTCCTCAGTGCATTCAAATATTTAGCCACTTTTGGACTTGACTTTCCCTCCCTTTTTTATTGTTATTTTTTGCTTTACTTGGAGGAGGAGGCTTATTCATTTTCTTTTTCTCCCAACTAAGGTTCTTTTCGCAATCATTTCCTGCCCTTATACAGTACTGGGACTCGTTCTGCTCGAAGTTTTTATTCCAAGGTGTCACTTCTGGGGAATGCAGTATTTTTGCATGAAAACTCATCATTTGGTGCAGGGACATTGATGCAGAAGGAGCTTTTGTGGTTCTAGGCCAGCCCATATGGCCTTACAGATCATTTTGAGCTTAACAATGCCTGTGAGTTTCTGCAGCCCAGGCAATCAGCGTGTGTTGTGTTTGGGAAGTGAGCAGGAAATCAATGCTTTGAATTCCAGCTGCTGCTCAGAGATCACAGGAGCTGGGAGGGGCTGGGCTGCATTTCTGATTCCAGCCTCTTCAGCACCATCAGCGTGGTTGAGTCCAAGAGAAGAACTTGCCCAAGCACAGATGCACAAAGAGTGCAGTTCCCAGGGCAATGCTCTGGGTCTGATCCCTTTCCATAAAGACCTACACGCTCCAGATTCCCCAAGCGTGTGGTTTATTGAAGCAACAGGAGAGCAATCTCAGGATTGTAGCTGAGGGGGCACTGGCTACCAAGTTTTGATGTCTGTAGCAACAGAGAGGACAGTAAAGGGAGATTTCAGTAATAAGATCTGTCTATCTCTATCTATCTATCTATCTATCTATCTATCTATCTATCTATCTATCTATCTATCTATCTATCTATCTATGTAACATTTACATAATTGAATCTTCGTGGCTCTGGTCCAAGGCCATTGGAGATGCAAAGGTCACCTAAAGCATCCCTTTCAGGAGAGGATTAGAGACAAGTTCCCTTGACCAATTCTGAGCAGGCAGAGATGTTTTCCCCCTCCAGAGATGGTGTTTTTTCCCCTCAGTGCTTTTTTTCTTCCTCCAGCCTCTCTTGTGCCCTGCAGTCTCCAGTTAATTCTTTGAACTTCCGCCTCTCCTAGAGAGGTGGAACAATTCCATGTTTAGGTGGTGTTTGGTGACTCTGGTCATACATGCCATGCCATACATGACACATGGTTTCCTTGGCTGGCATCCCCAGGGCTGTGTAAGTGCATTCATTAATGGGGCCTTAGGAGAGTCTCTGTTTCTGCTGGTCAGAATTCTCAGTTGACAAAAAAGAGGGAGAAGAAACACCTTGGTCCTCCTCCACATACTGGGGTGGCCATAGAGGCTCTGTGACCTCCATCAGAGATCTTTGCACGCATCCTTATCTCCTGGATGACCAGGTTTTCTAACAAGAGTGTGGATGTCAGGAAGGAGGAATGCTGGTGCAGGCCTGAAGAGAACGTGAACTCCAGAAGTGCCTCTCACAAGGAGTGGGCTCACCCAGGAAGCCACCTGCAGAGCCAGGATGGAGCTGTGGGACAGGGCGGGGTGTCAGTCACTACTGAAAGACAAAAACAGGACATGGCAGAAGCAGAGGGAGGCCCTCACCAGACCCTTGAGAAATGCCACACCTTTCCCTGTCTGCTGCCTGAGAGGCTGTTGGAGCTTCAGTCCCAGATGGCCCCTGATTGTAGGGCCAGGGTCACTTTGGAATCTGTGCCTCCCCTTGGGCAGAGAACGACCCAGGGAGCAGCAGCACAGTGCTTTTGGGAACGTGTGAGCCCAGCAGTCTTTGAGTCTTGGCCCACAAGGGAGTATGGGAAGTTGAAACCCCTCTTCTCTTGCTTTCTGTGCAGGTGCTTCTAGAGAAAGAGCAGGAGCACACTGCCTTACCTGAGATGCCATGCCAGATTCAGGGAGAGCTGTTCCCTGGCCGAGAGCAGGAAGAGCAGCTCAGGCAGCAGGTGGAAGAGCCACAGGAGAATGGCCAGGTAAGCGTGACTGGCCAGGTGACAGAGGGAAGGGCAGGAAGAGGGGCATCAACCAGAGCTCTTGGGACTGAGAAGGCCAGGAAGTCCCACAGGCACTGAAAGGACAGAGCCTTGGAATCTGCAGAGATCAGCCCTGGGACGGGAGGTTTGCAATGGAGGCAGATGTGGGGAGGGAAGCAGAAAGAAATGGCTGAATAAATGTGATTTTGAGGCTGCAAGAGGAAAAAGGCTGAGCCTGATGGCAGCTCCCAGTCACTTGCTCTGCATTTGTGTGTCCAGAACATCAAGGCAGAGCCACAAGCAGAGCTGCCCGAAGCTCAGAGTGCCATCATGGCAGTGAAGAGAAAGAACAAGGAGGACATGGGAAGAATTGAAAAGGAGAATCTCCATCAGCAGAGGGGCGATCAACAAAGCCAGGTGAGTGAAAGAGTGGCAGCCACTCCACTCATGAAACATCCTCTCTTTTGTTTGTTGGAGAACATGAAGGAACAGCTGGATGCAGAGCTTCAGATAGCTCACAGTATGCTCAAGGCAAGGCATAAGAGGCTGGAGGAAGAAATGAAAATCATCAGAGAGAAACTTAATCGCCTTCCGTCAGTCTCTGCAAAACCAAGTGAGTGAAAGAGGGATGCAGCCACTGCAGTCACCAATCAATGGGGGGGTTTCTGCCCTTCTTGCCTTTCCAGTGCAGAGCAGCAGGGAATGGGGCCATGCCTCTGAGTGCCATCCTGCTGTAGTGTGTATCAAAGTCACTCTGAAGGACATTTCCTGGTGTGCTGAATCTCAACTGCTGCCCTGGACAGTGAAACTTGTCCTTTGGCCTTTTGGCCAGCAGTCATCCAAATTGATTCCTGCTGGCCTGTTCCTGCTCTCTTTTTTTTTCTTGGGGTGTTTTTACAGTGGAACCTGGTGACCCAGATGGAGGATTGAAACAAGCTGTTGTATCCCCTGTCAATCTGTTCTTTGCCTTTCCTCCCAGTCGATGACTCCTGGCTGACAGGGACAAGCTGTAGTGTCTGACTGCTTTGCTCTGTTTGACTTGAGGGCAAATGTTGACATCTCACCGGGCAGCCTGCGAAGATTTCCAGCCAATGTCTGGCCATGAAGGACCCCAAGTTTGGAGTGAGGCACAGGAACAGTGCCCACCAGAAATGCTCCAGGTCCAGCACATCATGGGCTCTGAACCTGCTGCCGCAGCAGCATCACCTCGAGGAAGCCCGTCTGTCAAGCCTGGGAACTCAAGCTCGGGCAGTTCCTGGGAACAGGAGGTTGAGGAGGAGTACCTGAAGCTGCTGGGTACGTCTGGGGTGTTTCTTGTCTGAGGGACAGTGTGTTGTGTGCAGGTGTCAGCAGAGCTGTACCAAATGCTCCTGCTGAGTTTGGTGTCACAGGGCCATTTAGGACTCCCCAGAGGAAGTGCTGTGCTCCGAGGCAGCCAGAGAGCGCTCTGGGTGTTCCTGCTGCCTCTGAGGGCACCTTGGACTGGCTTGGGTTTGCCTGAGCTTCCCTCTCTGCTAAAGGCTGAAGCAGGGATTGTTCTTGGATCAGCAGAAGGCTGTGACCTAGCAAATGATCTAGGCAAGCCCTGTGTGCTAGTGGCCAAACTGAACAGAATTTTTAGCTTCCTAAATTCTCCTTAGACTCCTGACTTCCAACCAGTCATCAGAACAAAAAAACTTCATAGAAATGGACTGGCTTTGGAGTTTTGTCTTTTTGGTTGGGGATTTTATTTTGGTGGGGGGGTGGGATTGTTTTTGTGTTCTTTTTGGTGGGGGTTTTATGTGGTGTTTTTCTCCATCCTGAAGGAGCCCTTCTGCCCCACGTCTTACTGATGTCATTTTTATGACTGTTACTGTTACCACTACTACATCTGCAGTTTATTTTCATGCGAATGCTATATTTTTGTCAATAGGAGAATGCTATCTTTTTGTCAATAAGAACTACTTTGAAAGAACATCAGGTTACAGGACAAATAGAGAGCACGAGGTGTTTTCCATGTACCCCCAAAGAAAAAAACAGAGACTTTGATAACAACCTTTATTTAATCTTCTAGTTTTATGCTTATCAAGATGTGTCCGAGAGACACATCCAAGTGGCATGATCAGATAAAACTGTACTGCAGGCATTTCTCAGGAGAGAGCCTCCAGCCCAGCCATGGTATATTCCTCAGATCCATGGCACTTTTCCATACCCAATTCCCACTCTTTCCCATGACTGTTAGAATCCTACCCATTGGCCCAAGCCCTGCTGAGATCAGTCTCTAAGGAGAACACATCAAGCCCTTTGTGATTCTGCAGCACAACCCAATGAATCTGCTTCTTGCCCTTAACAGCTGCCAGTGCTGTGCTCTCAGATAAGATCTGGTGGGGCTGAGACCAGAGCCCAGTGGATTCTGTGTCTATGATCACCTGTTGGGACAAAAGGGCACTGATCTGCGCCTCGGTGTGGCTGATCTCAAAGCCCATCCTGTTGTGTCCTGAATGGGGGCAACAGCTTGTCCGGGGCTCAGGCTGGCTGTGGCTTCTTCCCATCAGTGCCTGTCAGTGCTCATGCTTGGGCTTTGCCAGCCTTGTTGTGGTCACTGCCCTGTCCCTGAGGGCTGGTGGGACTGCAGAGGCTGGAGCCTTCCTTAGCTGGGAGAGGGGCATCTTTGAGCTCAGCCTGCTCATTAACAGGTGAGGGTCCTGATGCTGAAAGCCCCATCAGGATCGGTTATAGCTTGAGCTGCTCTGGTTTACAAATGGGAAGGCACTCTTTTGGCAAACTGCTGAAAGGTGGGCAAGATGTCCTCCTCTCCTGGGATTGCATCTCCCCGTGCTTTGTTTCCTGTCAAGAGAACTCTTCAAAGGACTGTACAAAATCAGTCTCTGTGCTGGCCACCTGTGCTGCAGAGCTGTCTGCCTGGTTGTGGTTGTTGTTATCCAGCTGACCAAAAAAGGGCTCAGAGCTCCAGGCACTGGGGCTACCTTTTGTGTCTCCTGGAAGCTGGGATCTCTGCTTTAAAGTCAGCATCTTGCATTTTGTTTCCCTCAGGGAGAATGGTGAACTCCACTGAAAATCCTCTGATGAAATACACACATCCGAAATATATTGGCAGCGGGTGAGTCCAACCGCAGTTACTCCTGCACAACCATGGGCCAGGTGTTTTTTCTGGTGGAATGTCTATCCAGCGTGAAGTCAGGCCAGCTGCAAAGATGTTCACACAGTAAGGATAGATTGTCCCATCTCTCAATGCTGCTCAGAATTTGTGAGTGGGCTCAGAAGGCATTGTCAGAGATAGTCCTTGCTGCCCAGGTCTTGCCTGCATCAAGGAACAGGACCTGGAAGGTGTCCTTGTCTCTCAAGTGTGGGACAGCTCTGTGTTAATTTCTTTAGCATTTTTTGTATGTCTCAAAATCATACTGGCACACTAATGAAAAAAAGAAGAAACTTGCTTGCCTGAAAGAGCAACCTACGCCCTATCAAAGCTGTGAGATAACAGTTCCCAGGAACAATTCTTTCCCTGGTTTGAAGAAGGAAACACTCTGTGGTCAGGATAGGAACCACACCATTTAGAAAGTGAAACCCAAGAGGAAAGACTAAACTCCCTTTAGAAGTTGAACCCCAGTGCTTCAGGAACAGGCCCAGTGCCCATGCACTTGAGAGGAAAATGCATCATCTGCCTCCTGGCAGCAGCCCCCTCCTGCATCCTGCAGGTTTTAGGCATTTACAGCACAGATCTCCTGTGTGGGCTGGCTTTCACTGCAAGATCTAAACAGCTTCTCCTTTCTCTGCTTCTGTTTTGTTTCTAGGAGTTTTGGAGATGTTTATAGAGCACTTGACACTGCCACAGGAGGAGAGGTAAATGTCAACAGCACCTGCAAACTCTGCTGCTCTTGAGGGGCTTTCCCCTGTGGTGTGAGCTGTGGCTGGAGCTTTGGGCAGAGCAGTGCTGAAAAGGCACAAGAAGCACAGACTGGTGCCAGCCTGCAAAATACATTTGGGACTTTGTCCTCCTCAGCTGCCGGAAGGAAGGCACGGAGGGCAGCGGCTCTTTTTCAGAGAAGGACGCGCTCACTCGCTCTCCATTGCTAAAACAAAGGTGGTGCCTTGAGCACCTCACTGCTCTTTGGGGCTACAGCTTCAGAGTCCTGAATTCTCATTTCTGGCTGCCAGCAAATCCCTCTGAAAGTTACTGGCAGTTCCTTAGCCACTTTCAGTGCTGCACTTGGGAACTGCACATGGGGAGAGATCTGCAAGGCGTCCCTGAAAGCCCTAAGCCCTGCCCATAGCCCAAGATGTATCCACAGAGTATTAAGGCATGGATTACTTCTTCTGAGTCCTAGAAAGAGCAGCAGAGATTGTGGTCAGAGGTTTGTGGGTGATAACTGAGACACCACTGTTACCAAGTGGACAAGGCAAAATGTCAGTGGCCCACATGTCCTGTAACTGGCTCCCAAGGGAGCAGAGAAATGGGCTGTTGGAATGTCAGTTCCTAATTACTGCAGTGCCTAATCACAAGGCAGTTTGGCACAGCTCAGCTGTGTCATTGCAAAATCACTCGCTCCTGTGCGTGCCTTGTGGTCTCGTGCCACCAACCTCTCAAGTTACTGATTTTCAATGTCATTTTAGGTGGCCATAAAGAAAATAAATCTTCAAGGACGGAGGAGGAAGGAACTAACTAACCTTTAATGAAATCATGATCATGAAGAGCTGTAGGAGTCCCAATGTTGTGAATTATTTAGACAGGTGAGAGGTCATGGTCTTATCCCATGGATGTGCGTTTACACACAGCAAACATGAGAGGTTAAAACCCACTTTAGTCAGTTGCAGAAAGTAGAGCTGTTAATTTTTATTTATTCATATTTCTCTACTCATCTCCAATGGATGAGAAGAGAGTGCATCTTGTCTGCATGAGTCTTCCCTAGCACATGTAGCTTAATAATTATTCCAAAATTATTCAAAACATGGATAAGCTGTATCTTCCTAACTCAATAGCCTCGAAGTTCACTGCCTCCACATTTATTTGGGATTGATTTTTTTAAAGTTTCTTTGTGCTGATGAACCATCCTAAAGTGGATTTCCCTTGGATTGTTGCCCCTCTTTGCCATTGCTATGCATGCCAGGAAAACTAGGTGCTTTTTTCCAGAAATACCATGCCTGAAAGGTTTTTTATCTGGGCTGTTTCTAAACTGCACTTTTCATTTGCTGCCCATCTAAGACATCTCCTTTTTTTCACAGCTGTGCCTTTCTCCTTGAGACTGCACAGATTGCAAACAATGCACAGCCAAGAGGAAATATCTATTCCTTTGATTCTGTCCTTGTCACAAAGGCATCTGGAAATAAGAAACCTGGAAGCAAAAAAAAAATCAGCGTAGCCATGCATGTTCATATCCACACCCTTGTTTCCTCTTTTTCAGCTACCTTCTGGGCGAGGAACTCCTACTGGTTATAGAGTACATGGATGGAGGCACTCTGAGCGATGTCATCAGTGAGACCCACCTGTGTGAAGATGAGATGGCAGCCATCAGTCGGGAGGTCAGCAATCCCATCTGTGTTTCCAAGGGCTTGGGCAGGATTGTCTGGGAAACAGGGGCTCAGAACAGGAGAGGTTTCATGTGCCAAGCTTGTTTCTGTGTGGCTGCTATTCTATGGGCAAGTAAAAGCATCTCAAGTGAAAGGCCTGCCAGTGCCCCTGCCCTCACTGTACTCAGTGCCAGTACTCTTATCTCCTGCTGTTGAATTCTCGCTCTGTCTCTTGTATTTGTATTTGCTGTTCTCCACCTTGCCTCTCTAAATATTTGCCTGGAGTCTGTCTTCACTGCATTCCTTGCCTGTAAAAGCAAAGGTGCTGGTGGCAGGATTAGAAACAAACAGCAAAGAAAAAAGAGAGAGACTAGTTTCTCTCAGTCCTCAGCTAAAAAGGATAGGAGTGCAGCCAAAATGCTCTTTGCTTCTGAGCACATGCACTGCAGCAGGAGTCATCCTGGCTGCTTTGCAGGGGACAGCCTACAAGAGCAGGTGCTGTTGCTCTTTCAAAAGCTGATGTGCCTTTCCTTAGAAAGGTCCTGCTCTGCAAGTGTTGGAGCAGCAAGCTCTTCCTCTCAGTGGCCATTACTGTTCTGCCATTACTCCCCATTTCCCTGGAGAGGGAATCTTTTGGAGCTGTTTCCTTTCTTGTGTGTGATGAAATCACATCACTCATTTTTGCCCTCCTGTTTCTGTTTTCTCTCTCAGTGCCTGCAAGGACTGCATTTTCTTCATTCAAACAATGTGATCCATCGAGATATAAAGAGTGACAACATCCTCCTCAAAACCGATGGCTCTGTCAAGCTGGGTCAGTATATTCTTGGTCAGGTGCAGCATTCCAGGGATGTGGGTGTGGGGCTGCTTGGAGTGACTGCAGGCTCCCCAAAAAATGGTGCTGGTGGCAGTGCAGGGACCCCTGCTGTGAGCTGAAGGCACAGTTGCAACGTGCACAGAGGTAGGACAAGGAACAAGCAGTCAAGAGTGGCCCTGCTCTGTGTGTGTCCCTTCCAGAGGGAGGGAGTTACAAGTCCAAAGTTTCCAAAGAACAAAAGCCACTACTGGAGGCAGTAAAAATGGGGGATTTTTAAAGTTACCAATGCCAGGAGATTCAAGAGCACATTTTCAAACTTCTACTGGGGAATTTCTTTTGCTTGGTTTCCTAATTGCACAGAATTCAAATAAAAACAGTATTTTGCTTTCTCCTCAGCTGATTTTGGCCTCTCTACTCAGCTCACCCCTGAGCAGAGCAGACGGTGCTCGCAAACCGGGACTCTTTGGTGGATGGCGCCTGAAGTGGTGACAGGTCAACCATATGGCCCCAAAGTGGACATATGGTCTTTGGGAATTGTGGGCATTGAAATGAGAGAACAAGAACCTCCTTACTGGAGTGAAAGTTTTGGCACGGTAAGGAGCAAATACTCACTGATCCCACTGTCTTTTTCTCACCTGTTCCATGTCCTGCATGCCATTGGACAAAATCCCATTGCCATCTGCTGGAACTACTTCCACCAAGGTCCCCTCCTAAAAATGTCCCTGCAACACATCAGCATCTGCTGTAGGCTTGGTTGCATCAGTGGGGGAACTCAAGCCTTACCAAACGCAAACAAACCCCAAACAAACTCTATTCTCAGGCAACACTTTCCTTTGGGTTAGAGGTTCCAGTTCTTTTGTCTGTGTAGATGGCCTTAATAACAGGAAAAACGCATCTTAGAACTGCTGTTATCTTTCCAGAAATGAAGGAGGGAAACCCAAACCCAAGAAAGTTTCTAAAACTGTGGTCTTTAGAGAGGAACCTAACCCCCTGTGCAGTTTCTTCTCACTGGAAAACATGCTTGAAACCTGGGCATGAGGGGTGTAAAGGGCCACAGAGTCTCTTCTGCTTCTTGTGCAGTGCTGCTGAAACACTCAGTGACCCTGTTTCTCTCCTAGCCCAAGGCACATTCTCCACGTCACCAAGCCAGAGCCTGGTGATGTGGAGAGCCTGCCAAAACCTTCGATTTGTTTCCTGGCACTTTCTGGGATGGGCCTACCATTAATGCATTGACTTGAGTAGCCAAATGAGCAGAGGGTGACCATGGGGATGGCACCTCACCTTCTTCTGACCATGACAATTTTTCTTTTGCTGCAAAAATGGGAAGCTGAAATTTTCAGACTGCTGAGAGACAGAGCTGCAGGTGGCTCCTGTGTGTCCAAGCAGGCATTTTCATCCCAATCCATTTGTGCAGGCATCTTAATGTGTCTGTGTTGAAGATGAGATTGTAAATGTTTGTTTCCCTACCTGGGCATTAACTGATGGATTTCCTTTCTTTTCTTCCAATTCCCATTGTTTTCAAGAACAGCACAAAAAGCTTGATGAGTTGTGTTCTAGGGCACGTGCGCTTAAAGGACCAACAAGCACTGCAGAGATGCCTTTCATGTACTCTAACCCTTGAAATTAGTTTGTATAGCACAGTCCCTCTTCCAAAAAGCCTCTCAAGCTGGTGTGAATCCTCAGGGAAGGAAATGTGCTTTTGCTGATGTAGTTCCCACTAACTAGGTCAGTCAATGAAATCTGCTGCTAAGGCAAGATCTATGGGATGGTGGAAAAGCTGTGGCTGCATCAGAGTTTGGGTTTTTGGTTGGTAAAGGAAAATCATCTCTGGGTCTCTGCCAAGGCAGAAACTGCCACTGAAGAACAGAGGTTAAACAAAGGGATCTGGGAGAGCCTTAGAGATGTGAAAGCAGGAGGTGGAGCCTGGTGTCTCCTTTTTCTGCAGACTACACACCTGATAGCCACAGTAGGGACCCCACAGCTGCGGCAGCCCAAACGATTCTCGCCTTGCCTGCGTGACTTCCTGAGCTGCTGCCTGCAGAGAGACGAGGAGCAGCGCTGGTCTGCCAAGGAGCTCCTGCAGGTAAAATGTGAAGGGGCTGCAGGTGAAACAGGGTCTGAGGGATGGGCTCCTCCTCCACTCAAGTCCAAGGCATCAGATGAGCCCCCTTCCTCCTCACCTCCACTCTTGCTGCTCTTCAAATGAAAACGGTGAGGATCCTAGACTGGGCTGGGCTGGCAGGGCTCTGTAAGGGTCCTGTGGTGCAAGTGTCCTGCAATGAGCAGGGACATCTTTCAAGAGATCAGGTTGCTCAGAGCTCTTTCCCACCTGACCTGGAATGGTTGCAGGGATGGGGCACCTACAAGCTCTTGGGGCAAGCTGTGCCAGGGTTGCACCATGCTCCGAGTAAACAAGTTCCTCCTTAGACCTACTCTGATTAGATCCCCTTTGTGTTTAAAAATATTTGTCCATATCCTATTGTAACTGGCCCTGTTAAAAAGATGTCCCCACTTTCTTCAAAGCCACTCTGAAGTCTTGGAAAGTGGCAATCAAGTCTCCCTGGGGCCTGTTCTTCACAAAACTGAATAACTCCACCTCTCTCCGCATTTCCTGAGAGGAGAGGTGCTCTGTCCTCTGACTGTTTCTGTCACCCTCTTTTGTAATTTGGTGGAGTGTTCAGTTTTATCTAATGGCAAAAGAATTGAAGCAGAGCAATGCAGGGTACAGAGACATGAAATGGTGGTGGAGGAACCCAAGGAAGCCAGTCCCAGCTGAGCAGTCAGAGATTTGGCTGTGGGCAGGAGGGGCTGTGGGGGGCTCACTGTGAGCCTCGGAGGGGCCCTGGTTTGTGCCCCCCAGCCCACCCTTAGAGGTTTCTGCCACGCAAACAGGGACAGCTGGGAGGGACTTGTCCCAGCCCCATCTGCTGCCTGGCACGCTCAAGCAGATGGGAACTGCGCCAGGGTTACTGCCAGGTTGTGTGGCAGAGAGGGAACTGCAGGACCCAGTGCCACTGGGCTGGCCCTGCTGGGAAGGAAGGTGCCATCCAGCACAGGAGGGGCAGGGCATGGAAAGGTAGACACTGCTCTGTCTCCCTGTGGGAATCAGCACAGTGCCTGTCTTTCAAAGAGAGGGACCAATGGGAGGCTTTGGAGTTTCCTGAAAAGAAGAAACTCCAAGGATGGAAAGCACCATTTCTAGAGCACTGGCAGGGCAAAAATCTCAGCAAGATGAAGACACCTGGATAAATGGATGAGTGGGATTCTGGGCCAGGTTTGCCTGTGATGGCAAAGTCCTGCACATAAAGATGGAGGTGTAGATGGTCCCATTGGTCCTCTTCCTGCATCCTTCTAGGAGCCAGAGGAATCCTGTGAAGCACTGAGCTTGGAAAGTCATGGTTCATTGTTTTTTGTTGATTTGGTTTTTTTTTTCCCTTTGGGCAGCATCCATTTGTAACATTTGCTGAGCCTGTGTCCAGCCTGGTGCCACTGATTGTTTCAGTGAAGAAGAGGAAGGAGACAAGAACGTGACAATCACATCAGGACCATTTATTCCTCAACCAGTTTTAGGAGTTAGGTTAGGATTAGGATTAGGATTAGGATTAGGATTAGGATTAGGATTAGGATTAGGATTAGGATTAGGATTAGGATTAGGATTAGGATTAGGATTAGGATTAGGATTAGGATTAGGATTAGGATTAGGATTAGGATTAGGATTAGGATTAGGATTAGGATTAGGATGAGGATTAAGGTTAAGGTTATGGTTAGGGTTAGAGTAGGATTGTCTAATAGGACTGCAGAGTAGGATTGGAAATGAATAAAGTTTCTGAAACCACAACTCACCTTGAAGATTCCCTTCCTTCTCACTCTGCAAATAAGCTTGAGAATTCCTTCTGAATTGTCTGTTGTTTCTTAAAGGTGGAAAGTGACACGGTGTCTTTGGCATGGTGTGAAAGTGGGGAAGGATCTTCTTCATTCATCCTCTCCAGACCACACTGCCTTTGGAATATGGCCCACTGGTCTGTTTTTGGCCAGCTTTGGTACTTCTGTTTGAGGCAGAAAGGGCAATGGCATTTGAAGGCAAAACCAAAGGAAGAATGAGGCAGCCCAAACATCTTGTGCAGATGCAGGCCTTCAGCTGTGACTGGAGAGCATTGGGGTTCCTGCCACTTGGATTTGTATCCCTAGGTGCAATGTCTTTGGCTGGAGGAGAGCCTTGCTCAAGTGAGAAAGCAGAAAGATCAGAGAGGGTGCTCGGGAAGGTCTCCTGTGGCGCAGAGCTGTCAGCGCCTGTGAGGTGAGAGCGGGCCCGGCCTTGGCCGGGGTGGAGCCCCAGCAGAGCCCCGGCAGAGGCCGGAGCAGCCTGAGCCCCGGCAGAGGCCGGCTGGAAGGAGGCCCTTGGAGCTGCAAGAGGCAGCAGCCGGGCCCTGGGTGCCTCTTGCTGGGAGCGGGCGAATCCTCCGCTCTCAGAGCCCAGGGGGCAGCTGGCTGCTCCCGAGGGGGGGGAAGCGCAGCCGTGCTGGGCACAGCCCAGCCTGGAGGCATTGGCCGTCTGCAGTGTGCCCAGGAGCAGAGAAAGGCCAAGGGCAGCCGAGGGCCGCTGGGCTGGCTGAGGATTCCTCCTCTTCTGCCGGCTGCCCTGCAACTCCTGGCAAAGGTCAGCAGTGTGTGCAGCGCTCTGGGCACCGGGGCAGGGAGCCGGGCTGCTCGGCAGGCTGGAGCACAGGGCAGCCTCCTCCAGGCCCGGCACTTCTGCCAGGGGAAGCGAGGCCAGCGTGAGGCAGGGACAGCTTGGCAGGGCACATCTGCAGGAGCCAGCGCCTCACGCAGCTCTGGGAGGAAGCGCCTGCAATCCTGCAGTTCTGCACTGAGCCAGAGCAAAGGTGTGAGATGCAGAGTGTTTGGCAGAAATATTCAGGCCCACCAGGCCAGCCTGCTTTGTGCTCTCTGGCGCACAGCAAGCGCTGTGCAATGCAGCTCTGAGCTGCTGGGAGAGAGGGAGTTGGGAATGTGCCTGAGGGTTTTGCTTGAGTAGTGAACTGATTTGGAAGGGTGGAGAATAATTTCAGTAGGCAATCTGTGTTTTCTTTATTCCTTTCTGAAAGACAGATACAATGTGGCTTCATTAAGCAAAAGCACAGCCTTTTTTTTTTCCCTGCATTTTATTATGACAACTCAGGCAAGCTGTTCAAAACAGCAACTGAAGCAATTCCCACCCAGTGAGCAAAAAAAAAAACCCAACCCCCCCCATCCCCATCTTTCTATTGTAGATCTTGACATTTTGGGCTGGTCCTGCAAAGTACGAAGCAGCCTTTAAGGCCTGAAGCACCTTCTTGTCTTGCCAGCACGGACATAGATGCTTGAGCAGTTCTGGAATCAGGCTATGAGTTGTTTGCTTTTGGCTTCTCGTGTTGTTACAGCCCCTCTGTGCAAATAACCCTGCGAGCTGACTGAGCCTTGCTCACTCTGTCCATCCCAGTGTCTCTGGCAGAGGCAGCAGATGGAAGTCTCTTCTGCTGGAAAGGGAACCTATTTGCAATGGTGTAGTGATCCCAAAGTCCATACAGTACTGCACCAAAGGATTAGGCCCTTCACTCTTCAAAAGCTTGTTACTGATCCTGCCTAAGGTGGTTCTACTGAGTATCAGCCAGGGCTCACACCTCTATTGCAGGGCTGTTCTTCTTCTCAGTAATCATCGCTCAGCTGTCTCTCACTGACATATTGCTGACTGGAGACCTGTCTCTTCCATATCCCCTATAAAAAGACCTTACCTTAGATTCTCAAATTTAGCATGCATGTGTGAAAAAAAAAAAAAAACCCCCACAAACCTTTAGGAAAATCAAGACGTTAAAGCAGATTTCATTTATCAAACCCACAGCAACTGCATTAAAATGTGGGTCTATGAGCCTTTCTTCAAAATTTTCTTAATCATAACTCTAGAGTAATTTTTGAGAGATAAGTATGCTGCCCCTAACATGTCCAGATTGTTTTGCAAGGGGTAATTAGTCATCCATTAAGCATTCCAGCAGCTGTGTAGCATTTTATTCTGATAACGGATCCCTGGATATTGCAACCAGCTTCTGATTTGTGTCTGCCCACTTCTTTTCCATGTTCTGAGCCAAGAGCAATCGTATCCTTGTGAGTGCATCTGGACACATTGGGCAGTGACACCTCATCCTATTGCCTATATTCTCCCACGGAAGATTCCTTGCTCTTTTTTCTCTGCCACCAGTGGGGATCTGCAGTCCCTGCCGGGCACTGCTCGTTGTGGGTTGTCAAGGCAGAGGCGATGCTCTGGTGCACCTGGCGCAGGTGAGCCTCGGGCCCGGGCAGGGACCGATGCTCCGAGCTGCCGCGGGGTACGGCGGCGGCCGAGCGGTGCCGCGGCCTCGCTGGGAAGCCGAGCGGCGCCCGCGGCGCTGCCTCCCGGGCAGGGCTGTGCTCCCAGCGCCGCCGGGGCTGCCGAGCAGCGCTTTCCCCGCGCCTCCGGCTCCGGAGCCAGCCCCGCAGCCGCGCTCTCCCGAACCGCCCTGCCCCGCGCCCATTCTCGGCACAGCTGCAGGGCTCCCTGATTCCGGGCTCTCCGGGCTCCCGGTCCGCCTGCAGGAGCCTCCGCTCCCGGACTCCCGCCGCTGGGCTCTCTTCTCCCACGTCTTTCCCCCCCTTTCCCAGGCCCTCTCCACTCTACTCCGGATCTCCCCCTGTTCTCAGGTTCTCCCCGTCTCCTGGGTTCTCCCTCCTCTCTCGGGTTTTCCCCAGTCCCGAGCTACCCCTTGTCCCAAGCTCCCCCCTTTCCCGGGCTGTAGCCAGTGCTTTTATTCGTCTCCCTGGATCTCCCCTTCTCCCGATTACTCCTCCCTCTTCCAGGATCTCCCCCCTCTCCCAGGGCTCTCTCCTCTTTCCCCGGCTCTACCCTCTTGGAAGGCTGCCCACCCTTTCCCAGGGATCTCACCCCCCCTCTCCCGTGATCTCCCCTACTCCCGGGCTCGTCCCCCTCTCTTGGGATTTTCCCCCTCCTCCCAGCATCTCTCCCCTCTCCCGCTCGCTCCTCCCTCTGCCAGGTCTCTCTCCCCTCTGCCGGGATGTCCGCCCGTTCCCGGAGCGCCCCATCCCCCCGGCCCCTCGCCGCCCGTTCCCCGCTGCCTCAGCCGGGGCCGCTCCGGGGCCGCGCTCGGAGCGCAGCGGGGCCGTGACACGGGAAACCTGCACAACACGAACGGGACGGGACACGCAGAAGCAGCGTCTAGAGCTTTATTTTTCTAGCATCAGTCTCAATACATTGTTTACAATGGAGACAGGAGAGATGCTAACAGCTCGCTGTTCCCAGAGCATGCCAAAGAATTCCAGTGTGACAGCATAACATAAGACAAGTTCAGCCTAAGATTCATCCAATCATACAGAGTAAAAGCATATTGACAGTGGTTCTGTCCAATCACCTAAAGAACACGTAACTAGGGTTAAAACAATAGCGTTCTATTCCTTAAGACAATGGTTCGTTCAGAAGAGACACAGCACAGAGCTCTATTCATGATCGGCCTTCTAATATATACTTAATAATACTTAATATATACTTTTTGCAACTTAGAAAGCTAAGCTACAGAGGCTTTATTGTTATAGCTTACTTGATTTCACCATAGCTAGAAAAAACATGTTCTGCTGTTTTAGCACTATTTCCAAACCTGCTGTCTGAGGCCTGTCTTTTCTACCCTATCCTAAAACCCTCTGGCTTTAAGGATTCCTACACAAAAACAGCAAAGAAATGGCCCTTCATGGCATCTCCCATTCTTACCAGCACATCCTTTCTTTTCCTTCTCGTGTGTTCTCCACTTTGCTCTGCAGAGACTCCACCTCCTGATGAAGAGTCACAGCCTCTTCCTTTTTGCAGTGGCCTCTTCCTTCAGGGCAGTTTCTAGAGAGTTCTTGTGTTCTGCCCTCCACATCACTGCACCAGGGAAGGGGAGAAGGGGAAAAGCAAAGCAAAAAAAGCAAACTGATGTGCATCCTGCATCTCTGCCAGGCTGTGTTTGCCAGGCCCTAAGCCCACAAGGGCTTCCAAAGCTGACAGAAATGAGGGAAACTTCAGGGCAGAGGAAAAAAAAAAAAAAAAGCATGAAAAGAGCAAGGTTTAGGGGAATATGAAAGTATTTTTGCTTTTAGGCTTAGGCAGAGTGGGCAGTCAGACAGAGAGGAGTGGAGAGGAGCCCGTCCAGCCCTGCTACAGAGAGGCCACAAGCCTGGAGGCTCTGGGATGGCCTGGAGTTTGGAGGAATCAGGCCCAGGCATCCAGCTACAGCTCCTTGGCAAAGACACAGCACCTGAAAGGCACCACCTCTGCAGGTGATCACTCATAGCACAGCCACATGCGCTGCCAGCCACAGGATCTGTCTCCATAAAGAAACTTTCCCTGGCACTGCTATGGAGAAGTCTCCTGCTGGTAGTTTTTTTTCTCTCCCTCTCTGGGCACTGCAGTTTTGCTCTACGTGGCATCAGAGATCCCTCTGGTGAGACAGGATGGGGCAGTGGGTGGGAGAGGAGAAGCTGTACCTTCCCGGCTCTTGGCTAGCTGTTTTTGCAGCTCCTGATTGCAGGCACTGAAATAGTCCCTCTGAGCCTGCGTCGTGCTCAGCTGCAGCTTCAAGGCCTGAATCTTCTTCCTCACATCATTCTGGAAGAGGTAAGAGGAGCAGAATCACCTTTCAGGGCCACTGCTGGCAGGAGACCAAGGGCTACAAACACTAAAGCAGAAATAGCCCAGGTGGGAGAGGGCAGCTGGACAGAAGGGGTAGATGTGATTGTGATCCTCCTTCCCCCAGCAGTGAGCCAACCCCCTACAGGGGCTGCCACCCAGCCTGGCATTGTCACTCTGCCTGCCCAGCAGCAGGACAGGATTTCTGGGTGCACTGGGCACACATTACCAGGTCTTTCCGGGAATGCTCCAGGTGGTCTTGCAGGGCTGCTACCACTCTGTCCACCATGAGCTCTGTGGGGACATCACTGGCCTGAGAAGCAGTTAGGCTCACATCATGACCCTTTTCTGAAAAGAGAAGACATTCTGGTTCAGGATTTAATCCCAGGGTCTCCAACAAACAGGGCCTCTTTCTAGCCAGATGGTGGCAGTGCCTTTGTCACTGTCCTAGAGAGCCCCCTTGCAGCAGGAGCTGTGTCACAGGCTGGCATTAAATTGGATGGCCACTGATGGCAGCACTGCCCCAAGGATGACTGCACGGGCCCTGTGGCCTGACAGGACTGGGGCCCTTTTCCCTTCTGGTGCTGATTATTTCTCCCTGTACAAACACAGACTTGTGGCTCTGCAGGGATGTCAAGCTGCCAGGACTTCCCAAGGCTGGAGTCAGCCTAAACTGAAAGGCTGAGCCTGTCATGCCAGGGTGACCCTGAGCCCCTCGTCACTTCCCCTGCTCTGCACACGTGCTAGCCCAGCCTGCCACACTTGCCTGAGCTCCAAGTGACCAAGGCGCTGCTGTCCCTGGTCATGCGGTGGACAAGCAAGAGCAGTTTATCCAGCTGGGACTGAGCTTGGCAGTGGGCACCACTGGCCTGTTGGCACTGTGTGGCCAAGGCCTCTGCTCTGTCCTCTGAGCTGCGGAGCCTCAAACGCAGCTCAGAGATCTCAGCCTCCAGCAGCTGCACTGAGTCCCTCAAGCACCGCTCGCCTGCTCGGGACTCCTCCAGCTCCTGCAGCAGCTGCTCCTCTCGAGTTGCCTGGGCAGCATCCTTCTCCTGCACTGCTTCCTGCAGGGAGCGGATCTGGAACAGGGATACACACAGCCTCAGGGGCAGGGGTGTTCCTGGGGCAGCAGCAGAGCAGGCAGGAGGGTGAGGAATGAAGGAGAAACAACTTCAAGCAAAAACCACACTGGGCACACAAGGGGCAAAGCCAAGGATTCCAATAGAGACAAAGTCAAAACAGAGAAAGGGAGGCAAGGGGCATCCTTGGGGGGGCAGCTCTAAACACCAGATGAACTGGCTGTGCTGGAAGAGCCCTCCCCAGCCTGCCATAACCACACCTGTGTCCCCACATTGCTCAGTGCCCAGCCCAGGCACAAACTCCGCCTGGGACAAAATGCTAACAGAAGGATGGAGGGGCTCCAAAGGAGTCTGCTTTTGCTTCTCCTCTGAGAGTTCCTGCTGGGACCCAGGAGAGAACAGGGCAAAACTTCATCAGGAGACACCATATTGATGAAGGGAGCCCCCAGTGTAGGGAATCATGTGCTCTGACATCATGATTTCAGAAGGCTGAACAAATGCTTTATTAAGCTAGGTTATATTACACTAATACTATATTAAAACTATACTAAAAAAGTACTATACTATAGAAAAACCTGTGACTGTCTGGAGACAGCCACGACACAGCTTTTACCCAATTGGCCAATCAGTCCAAATGACCCTCACTGGTGTCCAATTATTTTTCTAGCCAGATGGTGGCAGTGCCTTTGTCACTGTCCTAGAGCTCCCCTTGCAGCAGGAGCTGTGTCACAGGCTGGCATTAATTGGATGGCCACTGATGGCAGCACTGCCCCAAGGATGACTGCACGGGCCCTGTGGCCTGACAGGACTCGGGGCCCTTTTCCTTCTGGTGCTGATTATTTCTCCTGTACAAACACAGACTTGTGGCTCTGCAGGGATGTCAAGCTGCCAGGACTTCCCAAGGCTGGAGTCAGCCTAAACTGAAAGGCTGAGCCTGTCATGCCAGGGTGACCCTGAGCCCCTCGTCACTTCCCCTGCTCTGCACACGTGCTAGCCCAGCCTGCCACACTTGCCTGAGCTCCAAGTGACCAAGGCGCTGCTGTCCCTGGTCATGCGGTGGACAAGCAAGAGCAGTTTATCCAGCTGGGACTGAGCTTGGCAGTGGGCACCACTGGCCTGTTGGCACTGTGTGGCCAAGGCCTCTGCTCTGTCCTCTGAGCAGGAGCTCAAGCCTCAAACGCAGCTCAGAGATCTCAGCCTCCAGCAGCTGCACTGAGTCCCTCAAGCACCGCTCGCCTGCTCGGGACTCCTCCAGCTCCTGCAGCAGCTGCTGCTCCTCCTCGAGTTGCCTGGGCAGCATCCTTCTCCTGCACTGCTTCCTGCAGGAGCGGATCTGGAACAGGGATACACACAGCCTCAGGGGCAGGGGTGTTCCTGGGGCAGCAGAGCAGGCAGGAGGGTGAGGAAGAAGGAGAAACAACTTCAAGCAAAAACCACACTGGGCACACAAGCAGGCAAAGCCAAGGATTCCAATAGAGACAAAGTCAAAACAGAGAAAGGGAGGCAAGGGGCATCCTTGGGGGGGCAGCTCTAAACACCAGATGAACTGGCTGTGCTGGAAGAGCCCTCCCAGCCTGCCATAACCACACCTGTGTCCCCACATTGCTCAGTGCCCAGCCCAGGCACAAACTCCACCTGGGACAAAATGCTAACAGAAGGATGGAGGGGCTCCAAAGGAGTCTGCTTTTGCTTCTCCTCTGAGAGTTCCTGCTGGGACCCAGGAGAGAACAGGGCAAAACTTCATCAGGAGACACCATATTGATGAAGGAGCCCCCAGCATAGGGAATCATGTGCTCTGACATCATGATTTCAGAAGGCTGAACAAATGCTTTATTAAGCTAGGTTATATTACACTAATACTATATTAAAACTATACTAAAAAGATACTATACTATAGAAAAACCTGTGACTGTCTGGAGACAGCCACGACACAGCTTTTACCCAATTGGCCAATCAGTCCAAACGACCCTCACTGGTGTCCAATTAACAAATCATGCTTGGTAAACAATCTCCATAACACCTTCCACATGTGCCAAACAACAGGCACAGTGATTAGAGATAAGAATTGTTTTCTCTTCTTCTCTGAGCTTCTCACTGCCTTCCCCAAGAAAAGTCTTTGGGAAAGTTGTGCCTGCTGCTCTCTCTGTGAAGAGCTGCATCCACAGACACCAGAGCCAGCCTTGGCCCCAGGGTGCAGCAGCAGCCCCAGGCAGAACATGGCAGCAGTGGATGCTACTGGGAGAGGGAAGCAGTTGGGACCTCAAGCTGAAGCTGAAGGTGGTGTTGTGTGCCCCTGGAGAAGAGGGTGCCAGTTCACAGGTTACCTGGGTGTTGAGCTCCTGCAGCTCTCCTATGCGGTCTGAGAGGAGCTGCTCACCCTGGTGAAGAGCAGAATGAAGCTGAGACACCTGTTTCATCCAGGCCAGGTTGTTTTCTTCCAGGCTTCTGAGGCTCAGTTCCTTCTCTTCCAGAGTTAGAGCTGGCCCTGTGGAACAAGGCAGCAGATGGCCATGAGAGACATTTGTGTCCCTCGGGTTCCTCAGAGAGGAACCTGGCTTAGATCAGAAATCGTGGGTTTAAGATTGTTGTGCCAAGCAAAGGAATCAGGATGCCAGGCTGATCCAGCTCCCAAAGGGTGAAGTTACCAGACCCAAGGTGGAGCTGATGGGTGTATCCAGCTCCTCGCACTGCAGCTTGGGCAGGGTTAAGACACCGACCTAGCAACAGAACACTCCTCTAGAGGGAAAGAGCTACTCCAAAAGCCTTTGTCTTCAGAAAAACTGTAACTGTAGGCTCAAAAGAGATGAAGTGCAACATCCAGAGAATGAAACACATCTGCATGGACAGTTCAGAATTCCGCCATTAGGAAATGGTGGCAGATGCAAAGATCAGAAAGAGGGAATCCATTCACACAATGCAGGGTCCCACAGGCTTTCATTTACCTGGCTTTTTCCCTCTCTAGGGCCTCACTCCCATCCTGCTGAGCTTTGTGGACAGTCAGTTCCTGGCACTTTCTGGAGGCTGCCAGCCGAGATCTCAACTCTCCCACCTCAAGTCAAACAGAACAAAGCAGTCAGAGGCTACAGCCTGTCCCTGTCAGCCACAGCAGGCACTGTGAGGAAAGGCAAAGGACAACTTTCCATTTGTCCCTGTCCTGAAAGGCCATATTAACAATGGATATGGACAACTTGTTTCCAGCTCTCATTGGGTCACCAGGGGTATGTGGAAAAGCACCTCAAAAGCAAGGCTAGCAGGAAGAGGCCAGCAGAAATCCATGTTGATGGTTGCTGGTTAGGAGCCAGAGGAGGACTAACCCTGCTGTCCAGGGCAGCAGCTGAGATTCAGCAGAGCCCTAAGTGTCCTTCAGAGCAGCTGCCATGGAGCCCACAGCATGAGGCAGCCCCAGGGGTCACCCCCCTAAGCTGCTGCTCTGCCATGGAAAGGTAAGAAGGGCACAGAACACCTGGTGGATGACTGCAGTGCCACTGCTGTTTCACTCCCCTGCTTTTTTGCACCCTCCCTCTGCTCAAGGAGGAGATTAATCTCCTCTTTGATGCCTACTAGCAGGAAATTGTTTGAGTCCTTTGTGGAGAAAGCTCTTCTCTCAGGGACTGCAGGAACAGGCAGGAAAAGAGCACAAATGACCCAATAAGGAGCAGGGAAGATGGCTCCATGGAGCTGGGAAAATCAGAAGGGAGAGAGACAGCTTCCCTGAAGGCAGAAGCTGTGCTGAGGGGGTGGACATGAAGGACACAAAAGCAGTAGAAGACAGAGCTGGGGACACCAGCAAGGCAGTGCAGGACCACGAGTGCCAAGGGAGAAAGGAAGGACTTCAAGTGGCTGAGTGAACGGAAAGGTGTCGAGCTGAGTGAGGCCTCAGTTGCTGAGCCTGTGGGCCAGCGGGGAGGACAAGCAGAAGTTCTCACCTGAGTTGCCCCTTGTCTCCTTGCCAGTGCTTCCCAAGCCAATCCAAAGGAATGCTGTGCATCAGTGGATCTTGGGGTTGGGGGATGTTCCCAGAGTCTGCATGCTGGGAACTGGCCATGCTGTCCCCTGCTGTCTAAGGGCACCTGAAAGCCCCACCCAGCTGTTAGTCAGGAATTCTCTTCCTATTCCAAAGAACCCCTGAGACATCTCTTCTGATCCCAACAAGAATGAGTGTCCATTCATGGAGAACCAGTTCCAAAATTCAGCTAAATGTACAAAACCTGCTTCTGCATTGAGCATGGTTTGTGCTTAGTGCATTTATTCCTGGGGTTACAGTGAAATTAAATAGGGCCCTCTGAGGTCAGCTTCCTACTCCATTCTGCAGAGTCGCTGTCACAGACCTTGTGGAGCCGATGGAGGAGAGAAGTCTCCTCTGGGCAAAAACAGGGCACAGAGACACAAGTACCTCTTCCGAGCAGACAGGAGACCCATGGCAGGGCAACTTCTCCCTTTCAGGCTTCCTGCACTTGCCTACCCTCAATGCCATTGCAAAATGGTTCTGAGCCAGCTCAGCACAGTTATACTCACCTCAGGGGCTCTTGGGAGAGTAACTGGTGAGAAGGTGTTTGGGAAGTGAACTGCTGGCTCATTCTGAGCCCTCGAGCTTCCTGGAGGAGCACGGGTGAGAGCCCACTCAGAGTGCAGGGCGGGGCTGGCCCTGAGGGAGTCGCCCTTCCAAGCCAGGGAGCCCCCGCTCCCTCCCAGGCTTGTCCCCAGAGCCAGGACCAAAGCTGCCACCAGCTCTGGAGCAGCCAACTGTGAATCCTTGTTATTTCCCAAGGAAACCTTCCCTGTGGGACAGTCCAGGCCCACACAGCCCCCACTGGGCTTGGCACAGGGAGAGCAGCAGCTTTCTCACCCGCTGGGTCTCCATCTGCCTGTTGGCATGAGCAACGTGGGCCATGGCAAATGCCAGTATCTGGGGATGTTGGCAGTAGCAAGGCTAAAGTCAATATCCAAAGGCCATTGGCCTTTGCTGGGTCTAAACCGTGATGTCCAAGGGTTGTTGGCCTTTGCTGGTCCAAACCCTGATGTCCAAGGGCTGTTGGCCTTTGCAGGGCCAATAGCACAATATCAAAGTGCCATTGGCCTCTGCAAGGTCCAAACCCCAAGGCCAAAGAGCCGTTGACAGCTGCAGAGTCCAAATCCCAAACATTCCATGGGCTGTTGACAGTTGCTAGGGGTCCAAACCCCAACATTCCAGGGGCTGTGGGAGAGCCCTTCCTGGCTCTGCCCCATCCCAGCTCCCTGCTGGCCTTGGCACTTGCTCTGCCACCCCATGTCCCCACAGCCCTGCTGGGCAGCTGGGCAGGCGCATGGCTCGTAACAGGAGCTCAATGTTTTGGGTCCAGACAGCATCATTTTTATAGATCAGCATTCCCAAGACAGCAGGGTTTGACCCACATGCTTTTTACAGATGCACTCAGTTCCTGAGTGACAGGAATTCTTCTGTCTTCCCTGACAAAGGGGAGATGTAAGAAAAAGCCTAAAAAGGCTCTTACTGGTTAAAAATACTCATGGAAAGGAAAACTTTGGGTTTAGAACAGAAACAGGAGGAAAAAAATGTTGTTTCAGCATCTTTTGAAATTTCCATGATGCAAAGAGCTCTAGTGTTTATTAAGGCTCATAAAATAGATTAAGAATCCAAGAGACATCCAAGAGTGGATTTTTTTTTTCTCTGCTCTCTCTTTGGTGATATATCAATAGGCTATCTAGGCAGAAGAAAGGTCTTGCTGAGTACATGTTTTGGTTTTGGGCAAATTTAGGGAGGAAATTTCTGAAGGTCTCCTTTTAGAAAGCAGATTCAAATGGCCCCTCCCCTACCTGGTTTGGGAGATAAAAATTTCTTTTGAGAAAAGTGGAAAAAACAGTTTATTCAATAAGCAAAGCATTCAGAAAAATGAATAATATTAAACAATGGAGCCTCTCATTGTTCTGAAGAGATGGCAAGTTCAGAGAGAGAGAGTCCTTTTCAGCTTGGTTCCAATCAGTCCTTCCCTGGCTAGAAAATGTGTCATGGGCCTCAGTGGGGCCACAGCCGTGAGCTCCCTGGTGGTTTTCTGGGTTTTCGCTCCAGAGCAGGTTTGAACAGTTCCAGGAAAAAAAAAGACACCATTTTGGGAAATCTTTCCTTGCCATATCTAATGAGGAAAACCTGCAAAAAAAGCAAAGCAAATTCCCTGTCTCTCTCTCTCTCTCTGTGTTGCAGACAACAGTCTGTGAGAAGGAATGTGAGGGAGCAAGAGCAGTTCCTGCAAACAAACTGTGTGCTTTTTTTTTCTGCTTTTTCTGCCTTTTCTGCTTTTTCTGCTTCTTTCTTCACTTTCAGAACCCATCCTTGAGGTGCAGAACTTAATATTCAGCGTGAACAGAACAGACCACTGGGGATACAAGTATCATAAAGTCACCCTTACATTAAAGATTCTTTGCTAGGAACAGAGCTTCAAGACCAAAATAGACCTACTTGAAAAAGCTTTACCAGGTATTTTTCACTCCCATCTTTGAGAGCGTTCCTGTGAGCCCTAGGGAGGATTTTTGCCCCTCATTTGATGGCAATTGTTTTCTGAGCAGCGCACAAACCCTCTGGGAAGAGAAGAGCTGCCCTGCCTTCTCCAGGGCCCCTCTCTTGGTCAGGGCTCAGCGGCTCAGGGCTGCACAGGCACACAGGTTCCCAGAGTCCCAGAGCTGTCAGCAGGGAGCAAAGGACACACCTGCTTTTTCCCAGAGAGCCCCTGAGCAGGTGATGCTCAGCTGGCAGCTCCAGCTCATGGGCCCTGCTGAGGCTGTGCTGCCCTTTGGCTGCTGTGCTCGCTTGTCAAGAAATTAAAATCAGTGCTCTGTTCATGGGCTTCTCTGATTCAAGGGGGATTTTCAAACAAAAATATAGAAAGAAATGAAGAATCCAGCCCCAGTCCTAGAACTCAACAAAAATCCAGGACTTTGTCTTAGGCTGGAAATGGGTGTGTGTATTCTATTCCTATCTGTTAGTGGTGGGGCAGTTATCTTGTGTTAATTGGGCAGTTTTCTTTATCTCTTCACAACAATTCTCCCTCAGGGGAGATATCTTCTGTTAATGGGCCATTGAGTCTCACTGATGAAAATTACATCATCCCATTCTGAGAAGCTCTGCCCAGAGGGAGGAGCCAAACATTCCTACCTGGATATAATCTGAGATTTGAAGACCACAGGCAGCCTTTTCCCGCTGGATTCCCAGAGGAGCAGCTGTCTTCTCCACTGGATTCCCAGAGGAAGACCAGGCCCATCTACACCACTGTAGCAGCCACAGACCCTGCAAGGCCTCCCTGGCAGTCAGTTGCCTAAAATAAGAAATGCCTAGTCACAATGACTGGACCAAGAGACCCCTCTTCTGCCTTCAGACCCTCATTATCTCCCTGTAAGACCATAGATCATATTTACCTTGACCCTTACTATTGGACTGTTGCCCAAAACTCACATACCCTATACGAACCCCTATTTCTGTGCTCTTCAGCAGAAGAGCTGTCACTGTGACCTTTCGCAGAAGCTGCCAATAAAGACACTTCTGTAGAACCTCATACAGCTCTTCTCATCTCTCTCCCTGCATCTGCCAAAGGCACTTAGCAAGCAAAGAGCTGAAATCACTATAGAGCTGAATTCAACACAGAGCTGGTCTCACTTAAGAGCTGAGCTGCTTGCTAAGTTCGCCTGTGGCTGGGAGCCTGCCTGAGGGACCCAAACAGGCTGTGCTTAGCAGGACTTCGCTATCCCGACACCTACAGCAGCCGGGGTCGGAGAGACACCAAAAACCCCGCCGTAATAAAACACCACCAGTGGACCTTCAGAGGAAAACTACACCCTTCTACAGGATCACTGCTCCAACAGAACCGTATCTGTCACTGCAGGAGGACTGCAGCCACCATTTAATAGGACTGCTACCAACACCCTGACCACAGGGTGTCAGGTCATATTCTGACTCTGTCAGTGGGTTTGTTTGTACTATTGCATTTGTATTTTTAGTTTTCCTGGTAAAGAACTGTTATTCCTATTCCCATATCTTTGTCTGAGAGCCAGGTATTTTTAAAATTATAACAATTCAAAGGGAGGGGGTTTACATTTTCCATTTCAGGGGAGGTTCCTGCCTTTCTTAAACAGACACCTGTCTTTTCAAACCAAGATAGATTTTAGCACCCACTGTGGGGCTGAGGGCATCAAGAGAGAAAAAGGGAATAACAGTTTTTGAGGAATTTAGATTTTGTGTGCTGATATAGAAACCTTGTTAAGTGTCACCATGTGGTCTAGCTTACCCGTAGCTCACCCTAGCTCACGTTTGGGTGGCACGTGGTCGTGGCTGTATTTCTCCCACTTGCAGGCCCTTATCTAAACATGAGTCCTATAATTAAGGCTACTGTGGCCATTTTTCCAGTTTGTTTTATGGGTCAGTAAGGTGAGGAATTAATGGATCTTTAACTTCTGCTGGAAGGCAGGCACATGGATTCAGAGCTATCACACACTAACTGTATGTTTTGGGGTTACTTTAATAATGATACTTACTGTGAGGAAATGACACCAGGGAAAAATTTTCACCCAATCCTTCAACCAGCTCTTTGGGTCCACCCCAACAGTTTTTGAAGGGTTCAGATCCACTCTAAATGTTGATGATATCATACAGTGGTTAGTGTTGCTGATAGGCCTGTTCTATTTAGCATTCAGAGATAAGGGAAGATTAACCTAGATAACCACCCTGACCCTGACAACTACCCCAGAAACTAGGGAGCTACCACAGAACCTGACACAGCACCAGAGTCTAGGGATGCTGCTGCCCCTAGAGCCTGACCCTGCCCCACAGCCCACCTCAGATATGAACTACCCAGATTGGGTGGTGGTTCTGGTGAAGGAGATGGGCCAGATATTGAAGGAGTACATTTCCCCAGCTGGTAAGAAACCCTCCACCTGCCTCAAAGAGGGAGAGTCTAACAGTGCAGCAGTGGAACCCACAGATGTTACAACTGTCCAGGTTCCAGCTGAACTGCAAGCGCAGCCACATCCAGCAGGAGTCGCCCCTGTGGAAACAAGGAGATCTAAAATGAAATCAGAGCACCCAGACAAGGATAAGAAAGGAGGGCCCTCACAACCCACAGGGGAGCCAGAGGTTGCAATCATCACTGAGTCCCTGACATACAAAAGCCTCCGTAATCTGCACAAAGACATTGTACGACAGGGACGTGAGGCTTATACAACCTGGCTACTTTGGGTCTGGGATCTTATGGGTACAGGCGTCCAGCTGGATGGTGGTGAGGCAAGGAATTTGGGACCCTTGACCCAGGACTCAGGTATCAATCAGATTTTTGTAAGGGAGCCAGGGTCCCTTTCCCTCTGGGAGCGGCTTTTCATAAGTGTCAGAGAGATGTTTGTCCACAGGGAGAGAATGCAGGAACAGCACCATAGAATGCGCTGGAAGACTCTTGAGGAAGTGATCCAAAAACTGAGAGAAGTGGCAGTATTGGAGGCACTCTTTGGGAGGGATGGACAGCATGATAATGACCCTGACAAGGTCAGGTGCACAGGGCAAATGTTGTGGAGCCTGGCAAATGTGGGGCCATCCCAATACACCACCTTCATTGCAACAATTAATGCCGACACCAACCGTGAGACAGTGGGTTCTGTTGCCAACAAGCTTAGGAATTATGAAAGTATGATCAATGGCCCAGTGCAGGCTCATGTCTTATCATGGTCCAAGAACTCAAAGAGGCGATGAGGGAGATGAGGGAGGAGGTGAGGAGGAACAGGTCCCACATTGCACCAGTGCGAGTCACAGGCCCCAAAGTCAGAGCCCAGTGTTCCCCAGCTAGAGAGAGGGTACACCCCACAGACTGACCTGTGTTTTTTTCTGCATGACTATGGGGAAGACATGGGAAGGTGGGATGGGAAACCCACTTCTGTCCTTGCAGCACGGATGCATCAACTCAAGCAGGGAAACACTAATCGAGGGAACTCCAGTAAAGTGAAGGTAGCCCCCACCTCCCATGACCGAGCTGCTGAGTATGATCTGTCAGATCCCCTGGAAGGTACCTCTACCATGTATACCCAGGGTTAGAGGGGCCCTGCCTCTAGCCAGGGAGAGGCACGGGAAAACTGGATTTTCTGGACGGTGTGGATCTGATGGCCTGGCACATCAGAACCACAAAAGTACGATGCCTTAGTTGATACTGGTGTACAGTGTACCCTGATACCACTGGGACGTGTGGGGGTGGAACCTGTTTCCATTGCTGGGGTGACAGGGGGATCACAGCAACTGACCCTGTTGGAAGCCAAGGTCAGCCTGACTGGGAAAGAGTGGAAAAAACATCCTATTGTGACTGGCCCAGAGGCCCCGTGTATTCTGGGCATAGATTTCCTCTGGAACGGCTATTACAAAGACCCAAAGGGACTCAGATGGGCTTTTGGCATAGCTGCTGTGGAGGCAGAAAACATCAAGCAGTTGAACACTTTGCCTGGACTATCAGAAAGCCCATTCCAGTAGGTCTCCTGAAGGTGGCTGAGCCTCCCCAAGTGCCAATTGCCACCCTGACAGTGCACCTTCGGCTCCAGCAGATGAATCGAGATGCCGTGATCCCCATCCACAAAATGATCCATGAACTGGAGAGCAGATCCAGGGTGGTCAGCAAAACCCACTCACCCTTCAACAGCCCCATCTGGCCTGTGCACCACAAGTCTGACAGAGAATGGAGATTGACTGTGGACTATTGTGGCTTGAATGAAGTGACTCCACCAGCTGAGCCCAAATGCAGATTGCTGTGCCGGACATGCTGGAACTCCAGTACGAGCTGGAGTCCAAGGCTCCCAAAGTGGTACAGCCCAGTCCATTGACATTGCACAATGCCAAAATTTTTCCATTCCTCTGGCAGCAGAATCCAGATCTCAGTTTGCTTTCACCTGGATTTGGAAATGTGCAGTACACCTGGAACTGACTGCCCCAGGGGTGGAAGCACAGCCCCACCATCTGCCATGGACTGATCCAGACTGCACTGGAAAAGGAAAAGGCTCCAGAACACCTGCAGTATATTGATGACATCATTGTGTGGGGGAACACAGCAATGGAAGTATTTGAGAAAGGACCCAGAGGATCATCCAGGATTCTGCTGGAAGCTGGCTTCGCTATCAAGAGAAGAAAAAGTCAAGGGACCAGCTCAAGAGATTCCAGTTTCCTGGGAGTGAAGTGGCAAGATGGACGGCATCAGATTCCCACTGAGGTCATCAACAAGATCACTTTGATGTCTCCACCATCCAGCAAGAAGGAAACACAAGCTTTCCTAGGTGCCATAGGCTTTTGGAGAATGCACATTCCTGAGTACAGTCAGATCGTGAGCCCTCTTTACCTGGTCACCTGCAAGAAGAAATATGATTTCCACTGGGGCCCTGAGCAGCAACAAGCCTTTGCACAGATCAAGCAGGAGATTGCTCATGCAGTAGCCCCTGGCCCAGTCAGGACAGGACCAGAGGTGAAGAATGTGCTCTACTCTGCAGCCAGGAACCATGGCTTGTCCTGGAGCCTTTGGCAGAAGGTGCCTGGGGAGACTGGGAGGCCGACCACTGGGATTTTGGAGTCAAAGCTACAGAGGGTCTGAAGCCAACTACACTCCAACAGAGAAGGAAATCTTGGCTGCCTATGAAGGAGTCCAGGCTGCCTCAGAGGTGATTGGTACAGAAGCACAACTCCTCCTGGCACCCCAAGGCACTACCGGTGCTGGGGTGGATGTTCAAAGGCAAGGTTCCTTCCACCCACCATGCCACCAGTGCTACATGGAGCAAATGGATTGCTCTTATCACACAGCGCGCCTGTATTGGAAACCTGAATTGCCCTGGGATTCTGGAGATAATTACAAACTGGCCGGAAGGTGAGAACTTTGGTCTCACTGATGAAGAGGAACAAGAACCAGTGACACGGGCTGAAGAAGCTCCTCCATATAACCAACTGCCACCAGAGGAAATGCTTTTATGCTCTTTTCACTGATGGTTCCTGTTGCATTGTAGGGATGAACCGGAAGTGGAAAGCAGCCGTATGGAGCCCCACACGACAGGTTGCAGAGGCCACTGAAGGAGAAGGTGGATCAAGTCAACTTGCAGAACTCAAAGCTGTTCAGCTGGCCCTGGACATTGCTGAGAGAGAGAAGTGGCCAAAGCTCTACCTCTACACTGATTCATGGATGGTAGCCAATGCTCTGTGGGGATGGCTGGAAAGGTGGAAAAAGGCCAACTGGCAGCGTAGGGGAAAACCAATTTGGGCTGCTGATGAATGGAAAGACATTGCCACCAGGGTAGAGAAGCTACCTGTGAAAGTCCTGCCATGTAGATGCCCATGTCCCCAAGAGTAGAGGCTAATGAGGAACACCAAAACAATGAGCAGGTAGATCAGGCAGCAAAAATAGAGGTGTCAAAGATAGACTTAGATTGGGCAACACAAGGGAGAGTTATTCCTAGCTCGATGGGCCCATGATGCCTCAGGCCATCAGGGCAGAGATGCCACCTATAAGTGGGCACGAGACCGAGGGGTGGATCTAACCATGGACAGTATTTTCAGGTTATCCATGACTGTGAGACGTGTGCTGCCATCAAACAGGCCAAGCGAGTGAAGCCCCTGTGGTATGGTGGGTGGTGGTCCAAGTACAAGTATGGGGAGGCCTGGCAGATTGACTACATCACACTGCCCCAGACACGCCAGGGCAAGCGGGCGTGCTGACCATGGTGGAAGCCACCACTGGGATGGTTGGAGACCTACCCTGTGTCTCATGCCACTGCCCAGAACACCATCCTGGGCCTGAAAAGCAAATCCTGTGGAGACATGGCACCCCTGAGAGAATTGAGTCAGACAATGGGACCCATTTCAAGAACAGCCTTATCAACACCTGGGCCAGGGAACATGGTATTGAATGGATATATCATATCCCCTATCATGCACCAGCTGCTGGGAAAGTTGAATGGGCACAATGGACTACATCCTGGACTGACCCTGAAGGCACTTGATTGGTGGGGAATTTTTAGAAATTGGGAAATGAACTCAGCAAAAGCCACCTGGATGGTCAACACCAGAGGGTCCATCAATCAAGCTGGTCCTGCCCAGTCTGAAACCCTGCACACAGTGGATGGAGATAAAGTCCCTGTTGTACACATGAAAGGTATTTTAGGAAAGACTGTTTGGATTAATCCCACCTCAGGAAAAGACAAACCCATCTGTGGGATTGTTTTTGTTCAAGGACCAGGTTACTTGCTTGGTGGGGGTAATGCAGAAAGATGGAGAGCTGGAACCTGTTGTGTACCACAGGAAAGGAAACCTAGTCTTAAGTGAGAACTGTGTGTAAGGTTTCATTATTGATGCAGATGGAAATAGAATAAGGGGTGGATAATGTCCTGGATTGCAAGGTAAATGTGCATTCTATGGTCTGCCTATTAGAGGTGGGGCAGTCTTCATCTGTTAATTGGGCTTTTTTTCTTTATCTCTTCCACAAACCAGTCCCAGGTCTGGGGAGACATCTGCTGTTAATGGGCCATTGAGTGTCACTGCAGGGACTGATCAAAATTACATCATCCCATTTTGAGATGCTCTGTCCCAGAGGGGAGGAACCAAGCATTCCCCCCTGGATATAATCTGAGATTTTGGGGACAGCAACATCTTTTCCCTGGGCATCCTGCTGCACCAGCTGGTGGTCCCAAGAGGGAGCTCCCTTTCAGGATTCCCAGAGGAAGACCAGGCCCATCTACACCACCATTGGATCTTCAGAGGAAGACTACACCCCTTTACAGGATCACTGCTCAACAGAACCATGGGCATGCTCTGCAGCTGCTGAGGACTGGCACAGCTCTCATGCTCTCCTCCAAACAGAGCCACCATGGGGAAGTTTGGACAGCTCAACCACACACCATGACCTGCAGGGTGTCAGGTCATATTCTGACTCTGTCATTTCTGTTTTGTATTACTGCCGGGTTTTGTTTTATTTGTTTAATTTTCTTCCCTAATAAAGAACATTATTCCTGCTCCCATATCTTTGCCTGAGAGTTCCCCCTTAGAATTTCAAAATTATAAAGATTCAGAGGGGGGGGTTTACATTTTCCATTTCAGGGGCAGCTCCTGGCAAAGCATTAGCAGGCTGGTTTTGTCCTTTTTAAACCAAGACAAGGGGTCAAATTTCAAAGCCCTCAGGGTTATAATGAGCAAATAAAGTTTGAAGGAACAAATGGAAACCAGGAATTGGGGATGCCCATTAGTTCCAGATGGCAGGGTGATTTTATTAGGATGGGGATTTACAGGTGCAGTTTGACATGCAGGTGGAGCTCCACAACCGGAGGGAGGAGAGTGCTCCCAGAAAAGGGAAAATGGTGGTTAAGCTTCTCCAATTAAGGGAAGAAAATGAGGAGAAAATTCATGAGATGGGGGGATCTTCCAAAACTGAAATGGCCTGCTGGGTAAATTAAACATGAAACCTATAGTAATAAAAATAGTTAATGAGAACCATCCAGTTTGGGTCTGACAATATCCAGGGCTCTCCCTGGGAGGGAGACAATGACTTCCCCTGCAGCTGCTGATCCAGGACCTGGATGGGGCTCAGGACCTTAGAACCATGTATGTCCCCCCATAAGCCACCCATATTACCAGTAAAGAAGTCAGATGGGACTTACAGGCTTGTCCAAGATTTGAGAGAAGTGAACAAAAGAACAGTGAATCAAGTGCCCAGTAGTGCCTAACCCTCTACACTACTGAGTAATATCCCCCCAGCACACCAGTGGTTCAGTGAGATAGACCTAAAGATGCTTTTTTTTTTTTCCACTGGCAGAGGAAAGTGGGATATATTTGCCTTTGAATGGGAGGACCCCAATTCTGGGAGGAAGGAAGCAACAGCTTTGTTGGACTGAACGGTTAGTCCCAAGGGTTTTCTGAATCCCCAAACTTCTTTGGTCAAGGGGACAGGAGGAGAAGTAACAACTCTTCTCCATTAAACCTGAGGCCAAAGCTCATCCAATATGTAAATTATTTGTTTCTCTCAGGATGGGAAGAAAAAAGAAGTTTGGGAATCCAACCATAGCAAATTGTTAAATTTTCTGGGGACCAAGGACTTTGGGTATCAAAAAGGAAACTCAATTTGTAGAGAGGGAAGTAAAAGGCACCTAGGACATGTGATTTGTCAAGGGAGCTGGTGGCTGAACCCTGAGAGAAGCTGGGGATAGTCTCATTCCCATGGCCAAAAACTAAGAGGAAGTCAAATGTTTTTTCAGGCCTGTTGGGATTTGTAAACTATGGATTGAGGATACACACAGGCCATCCAGTTCTTGTATGAAATAACTGAGTTGAAGAAGAGATTAGGTGGGAAAAGAATGAACAAAAGTTTGAAGTTTTTTTTACTAACAAAAATTAGTCAGTGCACTGGCACTTGGATTTTATTTCCTGCCTTAGATTTTTTTTTTTATCTGTTTGTGGAAATAGAAAACAGGGGTACAAACATGGAGTCCTTAGCCCAGGACTGGGGAGGATCCAGGAAACCAGCTGGCCTATTTATCAGAGCCTGCTAGACCCTGTCAGCCAGGGCTGGCCAACCTGCATTCAGGCAGACAGTGAGCAGCCACACTCATAACTCGGGCAAAAAATTAACCTTTGGGAAAATTGCCTTTATATATCCCAAACTCAGTAAGGAGTATCCTGAGCCAAAGGGCTGGAGAGAATGGCAGGACTGATTCCTGAGTGCTGGGCCAAAGCCTGAAGCCATCTTTAATAGATAATGGTTTAGAGCAGCACATGTGAGTAACCAACTCAACCCTGCCCTTTTTGTATGGAGAACCAGATGAGGAACTAATACATAATTGCCTAGAGGTTATAAACTATCAAACTAAAGGAAGAGAGGACCTGACAGATCAACCACTCCAAGGTGGAAAAAATTGTACCAGATGGATCTTCACAGGTAATAAAGGCTGGCACAGGGTATCCAAGGGGGGCTAAAGAGGGTCTGAAGGGTGGATCTGTGCCAGTGCCACAGTCCTGGGCAAAGCGAGAGAAAGTTACCTTCCAACGAGGGTCAGAACCAGGCATGGGCATATGACTGGAAAGCCAGGCCCAGGAAATATTAGCTGCTCCAAAACTGGGGGAGAAAGCTCTATACAGACTGAAGCGCTGCTTTTGTGAAGGGTGCAGGAGGCCTTTGCAAAAAATTTGTTTGCACAGCCTCCCCTGTTAAATTCAAAGGAAAGGGATTGGATTCACTGTGTTGTTTTAGAAGAGTTAGAAACCTCAGCAATTACCAGAGGAAGTACCAGGGCTGTGTATGTTGGAAAGGACATCAAAAAGGCCACAGGAGCTCAGAGGAGACTTTCTGAGCAAAGAGGAACAAATGGACCTAGCTGAATTCAGCAGATGGAATAATAAAAATGCAACTGAAGCCCTCTGAGCAGAATCAGAGACAGAAAAACTAATCCCAGTATTGCCAAGCCCCATGAGAGAAATCCAAAAAGTCCCCATATTCAGGGGACAGAAGAGGAAGAGGCCTGGAAAACAGGAGCCAAGCCAAAAGATAATGAAGGGAATGAAGATTCCAGATGGGAGGCAATCTTTGAATCTGCCCCTTAATGAAAATGCTAGAAGGCATTAGCATGGAACAATGTGGGGCACTCCTTAGTGAAACATGTGATCAATTTCTAAGGGATTGAAGGGACATGCCATGAAATTTGAGAATAGCCTTAAGCAAGAAACTGAATCAAAGTGTGATATGGTTCCTCCAAGTGAATAAGAAAATCTTGAGGAAAACACCCAAGAGGAGGATGAGAACCAGATGTGGGCCCTTCCAAAACATCCTGTAGAGTTTGTTCATTCAGCACTGGTCAGAAGTTTGGGCCAGTGATAGTAGGGTTGGTGCCTCTCATGGGGCTGGAGGAGGTGGGACCCACAGTGAAAGCCAATGGCCAGTGTTGTGAGTAAAACAGCTTCCCCAGAATGCTGTGTGGATCTGGGGGATGGCAAAAGGCTGAGATTCAGATGCTGCTGGGGAACTCATTTCAGGCAAGATATTGGTGGGGATGTTTGGGTGCATTGCTGAGCTGCTCCTTTGGGATTCTTTGCATGCACTGAACTGCAGGAAATGACACTGATTCCTTCAGAGAGAATCTTTGGTGCAAACTCTTTGCCCACTGGTCAAACAAAGTGGCCCAGTCTGGCCAGATCCCAACCAAATGTCATGGTTCAATGGAAATGTGAGGAATCAGTCCCATCAGAAATTCCCTGCTGGGAAGCCCTTCCCTGGAGTTCCTGGCTCTGGAGTGGGCTGGGGTGTGCCCTGTGGGAAATGGGGGCAGTTGGGTAAAAAGCTGCACCCTGGATGATCCTTCAAATTGCATCCAAAAATTGCACATGGAAAAGGAAAAACTTGTGGGTTTGGGCAGACAAAGATGAATTTGTTAAGAGTCCATTGGAAACAGCACCTTCAGAAGGAACAATGGATCTTGTTGGAATGTCCAACATGGATAAAAACAGAAAAGTATTTTTAATCTTGAGCTCAGATGTTTTTATATAAGTGAAAATATAATAAATAACAATATATGTATTTATAGAATAATAAGACCTTTATATATATGTTTTTATATATATTTATATATGTATATGTCTGTAAATCTCTGTCTATATGTATATCATTATGTATATATCTATATATAAAATAATAATGATGTGAAATAGTGCTGACAATACTAATTTGGTAGCATTGGCTGCTCAGGGATGTAACACTAGGGTTTTTCATGTACCAGACTATGCAAAAGCTGCAGGATTGTTGAAAGTGTGAAGAGGTTGTGAAAAGAGCAGTTCAAAAAATGAGGAGATGGGAACCTTTTGCCCATGGAGAACCCATCTCCCAGATGTGCTCCATGCCCTTAACAATGGGAGGGGGGAAATGGAAACCCCTGGCTGTGCATGGCTGCCCCAATTTGCAAATCCAACCATGGGCAGTGAGACTTGGACTGCCTGGGAAATTGTTCTGGCTGGGATGGCAGGGCCAGCCCAGAGGGCTGCAGGGCTGGGCCTTCATGCATTGGAATTAATTGGGAGAAATTCAAAGCAAATGAGAGCTATCAATACTGAAACAGGAATTCAGATTCTCCAGGACACTTTGCTTTGGTAGCTGCTCCTTGGAGCTTGGCCTTGCAAAGTGTTCATGTCATGGCAGGAGGAATTGATGCAGAATATCCAGGAGAAATTACAGTAATTCTGTTAAACAATAGTGACCAGGATTGGATTAGTCAACCCTGTGACAGGGTAGCACAATTATTGATATTGCAATTTTAAGAAGGATTGTGAAAAAGGAGATCCACCTCCAATCACCACTGTTTGTGGAGATGAAGGGTTTGGATGCAGCAGTCCCTAATAATGGAGCCTGAGTGTGGGTCCAGAGGCAGGACACCCTCCTGAGGCAGCTGGAAGGAACAGCTCCTGGGAAAAGACAACTCTGAGTCCTGAACCCTGGGCAGGAACAATGGGAAATGTCCCTGCAGCCAAGGATTGTGTGTGAGAACAAGGAGATCTGACAGGAGATTGTTTTACACATCCTGCCAGACCAAATCTCCCTGTTTGCCCCAAGGGCCCTTTGGAAAATGCTCTGACCCACGGGGCTCCATGTGAAGGCTGCTGTGACACTGAGGGACTTGCACAGGAATTCCATCCAGGAGCCTGGGTGCCCCTCAGGGACTGGGACCCGGCCCCTTCCAGCCAGAGGGGAAAGGGCCCCCAAGCCTTGTTAGCCACAGACAGCATGGTAAAGCTGAACAGCAAAGGGCCTCTGGGGCATTATTCTGGAATTAACAAGGTGCCAGCTCCATGGACAACAGAATTCTTGTTCCTAACTCCAATGAGATTGAGAACAAAAAGAATGAAGAATGGTGTCACTGAAGTACTACTGATGTCTGTAAGGTGTACCTTGACAGTCAGCCAGAATCTTTGTCTGCCACAAACACCTCTAGTGTTTCACCAAGGGGTTGGTCATCAAAATGTAATGATGAGTTATGATGGATTGCTGAGCTTCTTTTGTAATTGTTTGCTAATGTTGATGTGCTTTGATGAACTTATCCTTTTGTAATTGTTTGCTAATGATGATGTGCTTTGTTGAGCTTATCCTTTTGTAATTCCTTGCAGCTGTGCATGATATAAATGACACAATCCCTTCAGTTGGTGTCTGTGTCTTTGGTACTGACCCTGCCCACTGGTGAAACAGGGCCCCCTCTTGCCTAAGTGTTACCTGGCAAGGCAAAAACCCCCTCCAAAATTCCCCCTTCCTCCTTGTTGCCCCTTCATACCCTGAGCATGATGTGCTCTGGTCTGGGGTATCTGGGCTCAGTTGGGGTCCCCTGTCCTGGCTGTGTCCCTGCCCAGCTCCCCCCAGCCCCAGCCCCCCCCCCAGCGTGGCTGGACGAGGGGCAGGACAGGCCTTGGCTCTGCTGCAGCTCAGCAAGAACAAAACCATCTCTGCGTGCTCAGCCCCTGTGCCTCAGCACCCGGCCCAGCAGTGTCTCAGTGCCAGGGGCTGTGCCCTCAGTCCCTGCCAGGGGTTTCCATGGCAACTGCCAGGCCAGGTGACCCAGGTGTCCCCCAGTGCCGGTTGCCATGGAAACAGTGCCCAGCCCTGCCCTTTCTGTCTGGCTGACCTGGCCTTTGGCCCTGGCAGTGCCGGTGGCTGCTGGTTCCTGGTGCCCGAGGGCCAGCGGCACAGGGCAGGTGGCCATGGCACAGCCCCAGCAAGGGATCCCCTCTGGCTCTGGGCACTGACACCAGCCCTGAGCAAGGGGCCCAGGGCTTTCCATGGCCACCAACCAGCACAAGGGCTCCAGGCATTGGTTGCCATGGCACCAAACCAAGGAACGGGTCCCTGTGGCCATTGCCATGGCACCTGGTGGCACCAAGGAGTGTCACTGCAATTGTACCTGGAACAGCCCTGGCACTGCTTTGTCCTCAGGGTTGCCATGGCAGCCGAGGGCAGCAACAGCTCTGCAGGCAAGTGGCCATGGAACCTGGCTGCAGAAATGGCTCCTTGGGCTGGTTTCAAGGAAACCTGAACTGATGGGGTTGCCATGGCACCCAAACCCAGCAGTGGGGTCCCTGCAGTGTCCATGGCAACAGTCCCTTGCAATGGCCCACTGCAGGTTGGGATGATGATCCACCCTCAGAGCTGGCCCAGGGCAGGTCTGGAGTGCCCTTGGTGGCAGCTTGGGCTTGGCACACACTTGAGGAGGATTTCTGTTTGCAATGGGGAAACTCAGGAGTTTTAGATGGCTTCAAAAATCAAAGAAGGAAAATCCCTCTTTGGCTGTGAACTGCCAGTTCTCTCCAAGCCAAGCAGGTCCCAGGTGAGTGAGGAGAGACACGATGGGCTTGGGGAATGTGGAGTCAAGGTTGTCCACACTGGCTCAGAGCTCAAGGCACAGCTTCCTGAGCAGGCCAGACCTCCTTAGGAGATAAACCATCAATATCAGTCACTGAATGCTGCCATCACCTTTTTGTGTAATAATAACATGGGCAATAAAAGACACCCTTTAAAATAGGAATGCAGGATTTCCTAGCCAAGGTCTTGGAACTATTTCTCCATAACTGAGAAAAACCCTCCTAATGAACTGCACTGGAGCAGAGGGAAATCAGAAAAGGCAGAGCCATGGTTTGTCAGGACTTGCTTGATCCTCATGAGCCTCACATCACAATGCATTTGAGCTGAGCCTTGAACCTCAGGGCCTGGGAGGAGATTGCACAAACCTTGCCAGGAGTCAAAGGCAGATAAAACACCCAAAGTGTCTTTTAACACTAATTTGGTGGCTCCCACTGAGGAAGATCTCCAACACAGGCTCCTCATGGACTCCTTGGAGGAGAGAATTGGAGGCCAGGATGGCACAAAAACCTCTCAGACACTCAGTGTAGAAAGGAAAATCCTAAAAGTACCTTCCAAAACCTTGAGTATCTCAAAGCATTAATGAGCCCCACTGAGTGTCAGTACAAAGCTCTCAGGGACTCATTAAAGCAGATAATTGGGGCCATGATTGCACAAACCTCTCACAGAGTCTGTATCCAAAGGGAAACACCAAGTACCTTAAAATAACTGAAGTACCCTGAAGCATTAATGAGCCCCACTGAGTGTTGTTACTGACAAAGCCTCTCCAGGGACTAATTAAAGCAGATAATTGGAGGCCATGATTGCACAAACCTCTCAGAGACTCCAAGGCAAAAGCCAAACCCAAAGTCCTTTGAAAACCTGCAGTCCCTGCAGGGAGCATTCAGGAGCCCCCAGGGCCATTGCTGAGCAAGGCTCCCCAGGGACTCCTTCCAGCAGATCCTTGAGGCCACTGGGATGTGGGCTGGGGGGATGCTGAGGGCAGGACAAGGCTGACAGTGCCCAGCCTGGCTGGGCCTGTGCCAGGAGGGACAGGGCCTCAGGACAAGGGTCTCCTCCCAGCCCTTGGTGGCACAAACCCTGCAGGTTTGCCCAGGGCAGAGGACTTTGCTTCTCTTTGTCCCACCTGTCATCACTGCCTCCAGTTCTTCTCTGCCTGGGGCCTGGAACCTGGGACACCCATTAAAAGTCCAAGAAACTTTGGGTTGGATTCTGAC
>JALJVW010003929.1:0-13270 GCA_024865655.1 Emberiza elegans
TGTGTATCTGACAGTCTGTTGAGCTGCTGAAAAAGCTTAGACATGCTTTTGTGAAAACACATGGTAAAGACAAAACATCTAGAAACTTTTCTTTGTTGGCTTGGCAGGAGGTGCTGGGTTTGGTTTTGGGAAAACTTCAGCTCTGGGCTGGGCTGGGCTGGGCAGGCTGGGCTGGGCGGTCTCTTGCTGCAGGCTGGGCTTCTTTTCTGTTTTCTGGGTTGCTTGCTGGCTTCTCTCTCCATGGGCTCTGGTTTGGCGGGCTGGGCTCAGCAGCTGCCAGGCAGGGAGACAGGGGAGGTTCTTGGAGCTTCAGCCAGAACAGGCTGGCTGTGGCTGTGAAGGTCTTGCTGTCAGGCTGCTGCTTCTTCTTAGCATGGCTGAGACCAGAGACTTTGTAGCTGGTGTAGAAAAACTAAAACTAACTATAAAGCTGATCTGAACACAACTGAGCCACAGCTTGTTACTAGTTATGGGTGTAGGTAGGCTTCAGGCATGAAGTTAACTTTTTTCGGTTTTTCATTCTTCTTTTGAGTGAGAGAAAAGAACAAAATGTAAATATATTAAAAACAACATGAAGACATTCAAGTTAATAAAGAAGTTAAGTAAGTCCCAGATGGGAGGGGTGAGAAGATGCTTTGTTTTTAGAGCTGAAATCCTCTTGTAAACTATAAAGAAAAGACTCTTTTCCCTTATAACACATAAAACTATAAGGAAATGAAAGTGTTTGAATTGATATTAGGTAAAGGCTTCTATGTTCAAGTAAGCAGATGTTGAAATAGCTGTAATCTCATGAGAAGTTTGTACAAAGAAAGAGCATAGTCTTGTGCTTCTAAAAATGAAGATCTCTGCTCCCAGAGATGAAGATGATTTTAGAGATAGATAATGAGAACTTTTGCCTTTGAACAGCTCATCTTTAAAACAATACCCCATAAATCAACATAGCCCATCTCCAAGCTGTGGGAAGGCTTGTAGAAATAAGAAAGATTTTACGATAGCAAGGTTCCCCTGGCGGTTGTTATTCATGACAAAATTGAGAACCATGAGCAAACTGTTTTTTCCTTTTATAGAAAAGTCTCCATAACTTTAACAAGAGGGACTTCTCTCCCTAAGTGAACTAAAACAAGACTATTTTAGAGGTAGTAAACTGACTAGAAATCTTAAGTTTAGTTCCTTGACATTGTCAGTCAGAAAGAAAAAGTTGTGGGGAGAAGTATTCTCAAAAGTTTGCTTTGATTCTTATTACCTGTTTTTTTTTCCTTTTAGTTACTATTAATAAAATTGTTCTTTATACCCTTTTAAAGTTTTGAGCCTGCTTTACCTTTCTCCTAATCCTATCTCACAACAAAAAATAAGTGTATTAGTAATTAACCAACACCAAACTCACCACATTCTTTAGTGCATTAGCCAAAAAAATCTCAGAATTAAAGAGATTTTAAATTAGCAAACCAAAACCACAACACCCTAGCACAGACCCAGTCACTCCCAGTATGATCCCAGTATGAATCCACTGTGATCCCAGTCTTCCCCAGCACAGTCCCAGTCAATCCCAGTTGCCCCCAATGTAGACTCAGTGACTCCAGTCGCTCTCAGTGTGTTCCCCATCACCCCCAGTATGGTTACAGTCACTCCCAGTATATCCCAGTTGGTCCCACTATGATCCCTGTTGTCCCAGTTCTGGCCCTGCTGAGTCCCAGTGTGCTCTGATCCTGCTCCCAGTGGGTCCCAGTGCTGGTCGCGGTGTATCCCAGCGTATCCCAGTGTATCCCAGTGTGATCCAGTGTATCCTGGTGTATCCCGGTGTATCCCAGTGTATTCCAGTGTATCCCAGTGTATCCTGGTGTATCCCGGAGTATCCTGGTGTGTGTCCCTCCCCGTGTCCCAGTATATCCTGGTGTATCCCAGTGTGACCCGGTGTGTCCCAGTGTATCCCAGTGTATCCTGGTGTGTCTCGGTGTATCCCGGTGTATCACGGAGGATCCCAGTGTATCCCAGTTTATCCTGGTGTATCTGGGTGTATCCCAGTGTGACCCGGTGTATCCCAATGTATCCCGGTGATCCCAGTGTATCCTGGTGTATCCCAGTTAATCCTGGTGTATCCCGGTGTCCCAGTCCATCCCAGCCTGTCACAGTCCGTCCCGGTCCCTTCCCTTCACTGGGAGTGACTGGGATCATAGTGGTGGAAAGCAGAACCTTACTGGGCCAAGTGGATGTGACTGGGAATGACTGTGAGTGTGCTGAGGGCAACTGGAATATACTGGGAGTGTCTGTAACCATACTGGGGGTGACTGGGAACACACTGAGAGTCCCAGAGGGTCCAAGGACACCGTGGTGACACTATGGAACCTCATGGAACCAAGGGGATCTTTGTGACACCCCTGGAGCCCATGGAACCAAGGGGCCATGGTGACACAGCGGGGCTTCATGGAACCCCGAGACCATTATGGCTCTGTGGTGCCTGATGGAACCATGGAGACCATTGGGACCCTTCAGGACCTCGTGTCACCAAGGGGCATTATGGCACCTCAGGGACACATGGAAGCAAGGGACCATTGGGTCCCATGGAACTGAGGGAATATGGAACAGGCCCGGCTGGCTTGGCCTCCCAGGGGCCACCGGACAGGTCTGGCTGATGTTGGAATGTCAAGGGCTGCCTCTCATCAGCTCCTGGAGCACTGCAGCTCTGTGCTTTCCTTGCTATGAAAAGAACTGTCAATCTCTTCCAAGTACCCATGGCCAGAACTGGGATTTCACTTCCAGCATTGCCTGTGGTGACAGACTGGAGGAGATTGTTTGCTCTAAACATTTTGTGTGTGGGGGAGGAAGGGGCAGGTCCAGCCTTGCCCAGCCCTGTAACCCCAGCCCTGCCCTGTGACCCCAATCCCCCCAGAGCCTCTATCCCAGCCCAGCAGTGGCTGCCAGTCCCTGGCACAGCACAGGCAATGCTCCACAGCCACCTCTGCAGCCCCCAGCCCAGATCCTGAGGGACCAAATGAGCCCAAGTCCCACCTGGGGGAAGGGCCCAGGAAGACCAAGGGGTATTGAAGGCTGACCACAAGGCAAGCACACATCTTGACCCTGCCTCCTCTTGGAATTTCCATCTGAACACTGCTGGAATCCAGGAGTTGGTAGCTGTGTGTGTGCGCTTCTCTAAATCGCATTCTTCTCTCTTCCTGTGTCTTCTCCTTCAATTTTTGTCCTCTTTCAAATTTTGATTAACCTAAAATTGAACAGGTTCAGAGTTTGCAAAGTTGAATGGGCCAAGTTAATGCTTTGAGAAGTGTTTTTTGTTGATTGAATGTCCTATTAAACCATATCCCAGAGTTTCCCTGATTTTCTAAAGTTGCCAGTAAAGGCTGTTTTGTTGTTTTGAGCTCCTGAGAATCTCTTGTTGGTATTTCTCCAGCGCATCCAATACAGACTACACAAACAACTGTAATTGCTTTTAAATTTCTCATTGAGAGAGCATTTTGAGGGATGGGGGTCAGGGCTTGTCTGTCCTGATTGGCACAGCCCAGGCTGGGCTTTCCCAGCCCCATTCCACACTCCATTGCCCAGCTGGAGCCGCTGGTGCCTCTGAGTTGTGCTGCCCCAGCCCCAGGGACGCTCTCCTTGTCTGCCCATTCCCCCACGGTCTCTGGGCAGGGATGGCCTCAGTGGGGGTTGCTGACATCCTCAGCAACTTGGAGGCTGCTGCTGAATTTCACTGCTCCAGAGGCTTGTTCAGCCTTCAGCTCTTCAGTGCAGGAATTCACTGTCCCAGGGTTCATTAACATTCAGAAAACCTTAACAAGCCAAGCCTCTGGGAATAATTAGTTTTCCGTTTCAAATCATTTGTGGTTAATTAGGCAGATTTCAGAAGTGCATTCAAACTGAATATATTCTATTTTAAAAGACAGTGAGAAAAGATTTCTTAGGTCCCGTTTAGGTTTTTTTCCCTGTTGATAAATTGATATGTGCAATCTCCAATTGACACTGAATCCAAGTACCTCCTCATGCAGTTTGAACAGGTATGAAAATCAAGACCCTTCATGGCTGACAATCAATCAGAATCTGTCCCTACCCCCACCCCACCATTTCCCCCATCCACTGGGAATGGCACTGGCATTCAGAGCAGCCTTGTGCAAATCTGAGCTCCCTCCAGCCCAGGCTGCACCTGCAGCTTTCAGCTCCTTGGCTCCAACTCCCGCCTGCTTTCCTTGGAGAAGGAGCTGCCCCAGACACAGAGGGATGTTCATTTCTTGTCAGCAAACAAAGCCAAGGGAAGGCACAGCTCCATTAAATGCAAACGTCATTCCTCTGCTGGATCTTAAATCCACTTTCCACAGCAGGCAGTCTCAGAGCAATGGAAAACACCTGTGCCCAGCACAGATCCCAAGGTGTCCCCAAACCCTCCCTGCCCCGATTCTGCCCAGATTTGCTCTTTGCACACATGAGTCACACACTGAAGTCAGGAGCTCCCTCCATGCCCAGAGGGAGGAAAAGAGGGAAAGGGGATGAAGAGCTCTCCTGTGCAGAGCCAAGGTCCAAGTGCTCTGGGATGTCCCAGCAGCATCTGACATGTCCACCATCCCCCAGAGATTTCCGTACGGTAACAGTTTTAGACAAAGACAAAAGAAAAGATAATTCTGTCAGATATAAACACAATTAAGATGTTGACTAATATGATATTTATTTGAGCTTCAGAAATAATGGGCAATTCCTGAAGCTCAAAGCATGAAACCAGTCAGCTGAAGGGCACTTTAAATGACCAGAAAGCATTGGGAGGAGTGTAGAGGGTTTTTTGCAGGACAATGGACATATGCAACATTTGCAAAATCCAGCCTTCATAGAAACTGAATAAGGTCACCATGCACTTGAAGGACACAAAAGAAGAACACACTCAGCAGCAGACGGTTCAGGATGCAAAGGCAGACAAAAAAAACGCAGCAAGATGCATGAAGAAGAAAGACTAACTAAAATTAACTGAAATATCAAAATGCGTGCATAAAAAGGATTTAACCAATCATGTATTAGCTGGAGGCATGAACAATAGAGAACAGTATAAAATGGCTTGCTTTTTGTAATAAATTGGTTTCACTTGATCATATTGATTGTGGCATGATGTCCCATTAATGATCCTCTGCACCTAGGCACCAGAAATGCATGCAAGCCTCCACCCCAAGAGACATTATGATTTCAAAAACATGGCCATTAACTGCTTTATACCAACACAGAGTAATGGCAAACTAAAAATGCAGTCAGACCAGGGTTTTTCCACTCTCTCTCAAGCCCCACGTTTGGGCACCAAATTTTGTTCTGGTTTAGGGCAAATTTGGGAGAAAATCTCAAAGGGGCCCCTCCAGAAAGCAAACCCACATGGCCCCTCCCCACAACAAGTCCAGGAAAAAATTTCTTGGAGAGAAGTGGAAAGAACCTGTTTATTTAACAGGCAAAGCACCCCAGCACACAAAATGAACAATACCAGGTGACAACACTCTTTCACCACTCTGAAAAAGATGGCAAATTCAGAAAGTCTCTCTTGGGGTGGTCGCTCTGTTATCAGTCCCTCCCAAAGGGGGGTAGCTGCTGCAGCTGGAAGGAAAATAAACCTCGGTGTTTCCCAGGTCCCAGTCTGGAGCAGGCCAAAAGTGGTTCCACAAAAGGGAAAGGAGAAACAGTCCAAAAAAATTCAGACTGCTTAGCTAAACTAACTAATGAGCAGAAGCAAAGAGAGAGCAAAGCAGGAACAAAGCAGAAGCAAGAGCAAAGAGAAAAAGACAAGGAAAAAAGCAAAAGCAGCACCATGTACTGCCCCATCTCTGTGTCCTGCCAGCCATGGGGGAGCGGCTGATAACAAAACCAAAACAAAACTTTGGCTCTTCAGAGCCCGTCTTGAAGGCACAGAACATGATATCCAGCATAAACAGAACACATGAATGGGGATACAAGAATCCTAACATCACCCTAGGACATTCCACCCCTTATCCCCATATTGTCAACATACTACCACACATCATGCATTTATTCACACAAAACTTCCATCTGTTCCCCCAAAATTTACAAGCAATATCCATCATGCTGTCATCACATCCCCACACTGGACCACTGAATCCAGGCCCTATACTACAGAGCTGCAGGATTCCCCCCTTTCACTTTACTCACTCAAAGCTCCATCTATCACTTGCTCAGACCTTTGACACACATTTCCTTCTCCATCTTCTACTTGCCCAGACCTTTGACACTTACACATTTCCTTCTATCTCATGTCTGTATGGTTTAATTTACAGACAATGGCAGTAACATCCAAAGATCAGTGATATTTGCATATCATTCTCACCCCACAATCAGATCTCCCTGAGGTACACATCATGTTGTTCCATCTCTTTGTATTATCCACCATGTGCAACCTGGTCCCTGAGCAAAGACAACCCCACAAATGGGTTTGTCTGTACTCGAGGCAGAATTGATCCACACAGTCTTTCCTAACAAACCTCTGACATGTACCACTGGGACTTTATCTCCATCTATTACATTCAGGGACTCAGACTGGGCAGGACCTGCTCAGTTGGTGGAACCTCAGGTGTTAACTAACCAGGTGGCCTTTGCTAAATGCTGCTCCCAATTTTAAAGATCCCCACCCAAGGCTTTCAACTGGGTTTTAGTAGTCCATTGTACCTCTCTACTTCCCTGAAGGCTGGTGCATGGTAGGAATATGGTACACCCACTCAATGCCATGTTCCCTAGCCCAGGTGTTGATAAGGCTGTTCTTGAAATGAGTCCCATTGTCTGACTCAATCCTCTCAGGGTACCATGCCTCCACAGGGCTTGCTTTTCAAGGCCCAGGATGGTGTTCCGGGCAGTGGCATGAGACACAGGGTAGGTCTCCAACCATCCCGTGGTGGCTTCCACCATGGTCAGCACATAACACTTGCCCTGGCGTGTCTGGGGCAGTGTGATGTAGTCAATCTGCCAGGCCTCCCCATACTTGTACTTGGACCATCACCCACCGTACCAGAGGGGCTTCACTCGCTTGGCCTGCTTGATGGCAGCACACGTCTCACAGTCATGGATAACCTGTGAAATACTGTCCATGGTTAGATCCACCTCTCGGTCTCGTGCCCACTTATAGGTGGCATCTCTGCCCTGATGGCCTGAGGCATCATGAGCCCATCGAGCTAGGAATAACTCTCCCTTGTGTTCCCAATCTAAGTCTATCTTGGACACCCCTATCTTTGCAGCCTGATCTACCTGCTCATTGTTTTGGTGCTCCTCATTGGCTCTACTCTTGGGGACATGGGCATCTACATGGCGGACTTTCACAGGTAGCCTTTCTACCCTGGTAGCGATGTCTTTCCACTCATCAGCAGCCCAAATTGGTTTTCCTCTACGCTGCCAGTTGGCCTTTTTCCACCTCTCCAGCCATCCCCACAGGGCATTGGCTACCATCCATGAATCAGTGTAGAGGTAGAGCTTTGGCCATTTTTCTCTTTCTGCAATGTCCAGGGCCAGTTGAACGGCTTTGAGTTCTGCAAGTTGACTTGATCCACCTTCTCCTTCGGTAGCTTGTGCAACCTGTCATGTGGGGCTCCATACGGCTGCTTTCCACTTCCGGTTCATCCCTACGATGCGACAGGAACCATCAGTGAAAAGAGCGTAGCGTGTTTCTTCTGCTGGTAGATGGTTGTATGGTGGCGCTTCTTCAGCCCGTGTTCTTGTTCCTCTTCATCAGTGAGACCAAAGTTTTCACCTTCCGGCCAGTGCAATTATCTCCAAAATCCCAGGGTGATTCAGTTTACCTATACGGGCATGCTGAGTGATAACAGCAATCCACTTGCTCCATGTGGCACTGGTGGCATGGTGGGTGGAAGGAACATCCACTCCAGCACTGCCTTTGAACATCCACTCCAGCACTGGTAGTCGGGACGCCAGGAGGAGTTGTGCTTCTGCACCAATCACCTCTGAGGCAGCCTGGACTCCTTCATAAGCAGCCAAGATTTCCTTCTCTGTTGGGGTGTAGTTGGCTTCAGACCCTCTGTAGCTTCGACTCCAAAATCCCAGTGGTCGACTCTGAGTCTCCATAGACATCTTCTGCCAAAGGCTCCAGGACAAGCCATTGTTCCTGGCTGCAGAGTAGAGCACGTTCTTCACCTCTGGTCCTGTCCTGACTGGGCCAAGGGCTACTGCATGAGCAATCTCCTGCTTGATCTGTGCAAAGGCTTGTTGCTGCTCAGGGCCCCACTGGAAATTGTTCTTCTTGCGGGTGACCAGGTAAAGAGGGCTCACGATCTGACTGTACTCAGGAATGTGCATCCTCCAAAAGCCTATGGCACCTAGGAAAGCTTGTGTCTCTTTCTTATTGGTTGGTGGAGACATAGCTGTGATCTTGTTGATGACATCTGTAGGAATCTGATGCCGTCCATCTTGCCACTTTACTCCTAGGAACTGAATCTCACGAGCTGGTCCCTTGACTTTGCTCTTTTTAATGGTGAAACCAGCTCCCAGGAGGATTTGGATGATTTCCTTTCCTTTCTCAAACACTTCCGCAGCTGTGTTCCCCACACAATGATGTCATCAATATATTGCAGATGTTCTGGAGCCTCACCCTTTTCTAGTGCAGTCTGGATCAGTCCATGGCAGATGGTGGGACTGTGCTTCCACCCCTGGGGCAGTTCGGTTCCAGGTATACTGCACTCCCCTCCATGTGAAAGCAAACTGAGGCCTGCATTCTGCTGCCAGAGGAATGGAGAAAAATGCATTGGCAATGTCTATAGTGGCATACCACTTTGCTGCCTTGGACTCAAGCTCGTACTGGAGCTCTAATATGTCTGGCATGGCAGCACTCAGTGGTGGAGTCACTTCATTCAATGCACGGTAGTCCACAGTCAATCTCCATTCTCCTTCAGATTTTTGCACAGGCCAAATGGGGCTGTTGAAGGGTGAGTGGGTCTTGCTGACCACCCCTTGGCTCTCCAGCTCTCGGATCATCTTATGGATGGGGATCACAGCATCTCGATTTGGTTCTATACTGTCGTTGATGCACTATGGAGGTGGCAATTGGCACCTGTTGCTCTTCCACCTTCAGGATCCTACTGCAGATGGATTCTCTGACAGTCCAGGCAAGGTGTTCAACTGCTGGATGCCCTCTGTCTCTACAGCAGCTATCCCAAATGCCCATCTGAGTCCTTTTGGGTCTTTGAAATACCCACTTTGAAGGAATCTATGCCCAAAATACATGGGGCCTCTGGGCCAGTCACAATAGGGTGTTTCTTCCACTCATTTCCAGTCAGGCTCATCTCAGCTTCCACCAAAGTGAAATCCTGTGATCCCCCTGTCACACCAGCAATAGAAACAGACTCTGTCCCCACATGTCTTGATGGGATTAATGTGCATTGTGCACCAGTGTCAACCAAAGCTTTATATTCTTGTGGTTCTGATGTGCCAGGCCAATGAATCCACACAGTCCAGAAAAACACGGTTTTCCTTAGCCTCTACCTGGCTAGAGGCAGGGCCCCTCTAAGCCTGGTTATCCTTCTTTCCCTGGGCATATGTCTTGGAGGTTCCTTCAAGGGGATCAGACATGTCATCATCATCATACCTGGCAGTTTGGCTATGGGCAACTGGAGCTGCTTTCCTTTGGTGGAACTTCCCTCTCCTGTGTCTTCCAGTTCACACACCTGTTGTGCCAGAGCAGCAGTAGATTTTCCATCCCATCTCCTCATGTTTTCTCCACAATCATGCAGGAAGAACCACAGCTCAGCTCGTGGGGTGTACCTTCTCTCTCCATCTGGGGAACGTCTGCATTGGATACCAGAACCTCTGATCTGTACTGCTGAGATTTGGAGAAGGTCTTCTTTAATCTCCTCTCTGAGCTTCTTATGATTCTCCTCTATCTTATCCTCTAATTTCTGCAGACGTGTTTCCACCACTGTGATTCTGGCATTTGTTGGGCCATGCACAGCATCTGCATATGCTTGGAGCTTCCTTGCCATATCCAGCAAAGTCTCATCCCTCTCATCCCGCTTCATTATGGCTAAAGCACAAGCATTTTCGTGTGGCCCAAGTCGCACAAGTTTTCACCACATCACAGACGTGCATGGTACCAAGTCTGAGTTCCTAGTTGTTACGTCATCTGAGAAGACAATTTCTGCCACTGCCATTTCTCTCAGGTGTTGGATCCCTTGCTCTATGGTCTTCCACTGTGTTTGTTGCATGTAAAGATCATCTGCACACAGGTATCTTAGTGCAACACTTTCCAAGACCCATGCCCAGAGGCTGTGAGGGTTAGCCTCCCTCATCATTCCTTGGTCAATGACAGGATCCTGTGACAGGGATCCCAAATGCCTCACTTCAGTCACGTCCAGAATTGTAGCCTCACCTGCAGCATCCCAGAGATGGACTAACCAACTAATTATGGATTCATCAGGTCGTCGGGTGTAATCCTTCCGTAGGCCACGAAGGTCCTTCAGGGAAAAGGACTCAATATTTGCATCTGATCTTGCACCTGCTGCTTTGACTCCTGATTTTATGTCAGGAGGCATTGAGGATCATTCTCCTGCACCATCATCATCATCATCATCATCATCATCCACTGGTCGATCAGTCTTGTCCGTGCACTTTCCACTTCTAGTGCTGGCAGCAACAGCCATTGGTTGAGGCTTATTGTCTGGTTTAGCTGCTGGCTTAGGCTCACTATCTGGTTTGGCTGCTGGCTTTGAGCCTGGGCTGTTGGCTGCAGCCTGAGTGACTGGGATAGCTGCTGATTTATCTCCCTGCCCCCCTGCCTCTGCTGCCCTACTGCATCTAGCAGTGTGCGATAAGCATAGGCCAGGGCCCAGCTCACTGCAATGATCTTTTCCTCCTTAGGGTCATCCTGGTACTTCTCTTTCAGGTATTTCCCCGCCTCATCTGGGTTCTGAATTTGTTCATGTGGAAAGTCCCAGACTATAGGGTCAGAGAATTCCTTCAGGATTTGGCCCATATCCTCCCATTTCCCACACCACTCAGGATTTCCCATGCCTGGATCTACTCCTGGGTCAGGGGTCTCATCAGCCCCTCTAGAAATCTCAGCCCTCATTCTAGAGAAGCTGCAGACTGTACAGAGGAAGCTTACCAGATTAAATGCCAGAAAGATGGTCTCTAACATTCAGAGGAAATTGAACATTCCTCAATAGGGAGGTAACAGATTCAGAGGAGAAGAAGGAAAGCAAAGGCTGAAAAGCCTCATGCCCTGCTCCTCCTCTAACAAACTGGGTGCATAACCATAGCCATGAAACATTCATACCTGGAACAGACCCCAGCACCTTTATAAACTTCCTACAATGTTGGGAAAGCTACAAGGGTGGCTAATTAGCACCTGCAAGATAGTGTGTCCTTGGGCCTAGCAGGGTATGATAACAAAGTAGACGGAGAGACGTGGAGAAGAGAAGGTAGGCCCGAAGGAATGGGGAAGAGTTGGTGATGTAGTTTAACCAATGGGTTGCTTAGCTTACAGAATATTCATGAGCTTATTTTTGCTGTATAAGTGTCTGGTGCTCTATCAATAAACCAAAGCTTGCTGATTCTAAGTGTCGTGAGGACACTCAATTCATTACCACCAAGCCCAGCAGGATAGCTAAAACTGACCCTCTGCTGTAAAAACTACGTATTAGGGACAATACCAGAGCTATTTCTGGATAAGAAAATAAACCTAGGGATCATAGAGGTATTAAGATCTCAAAAAACCCAAGGGACCAAAAATGCATGCAAGCCTTCACCCCAAGAGACATCATGAATTCAAAAAACATGGTTATTAACTACACATACAAAAAAGGAGTAATGGCAACCAAAATGCAGTCAGACCAGGGTTTTTTTTCCCACTCTCTCGACCCATGCATTGGGCCCCAATTTTTGTCCTGGTTTAGGGCAAATCTGGGAGAAAACCTCCAAAAGGAGGCCCCTCCAGAAAGGAAACCCACACGGCCCCTCCCCACAACCAGTTTGGGAAGGATTCCTCGAGAGAAGTGGAAAGAACCTGTTTATTTAACAGGCAAAGCACCCCCCAGCACACAAAATGAACAATACCAGGTGACAACACTCTTTCACCACTCTGAAAAAGATGACAAATTCAGAAAGTCTCTCTTGGGGATGGTTGCTCTGTTATCAGTCCCTCCAGTGCTGGGGTAGCTGCTGCAGCCACAAGGTGCAAACTCTCGGTGTTTCCCAGGTCCCAGTCTGGAGCAGGCTCAGAGTGGTTCCACAAAAGGGAAAGGAAAAACAGTCCAGAGAAAAATTTCGGACTGTCTTAGCTAAACTAACTAATGAGCAGAAGCAAAAGAGAGAGCAAAGCAGGAACAAAGCAGAAGCAAGAGCAAGAAAAAAGCAAAAGCCAAAAAAAAGCAAAAGCAGCACCATGTACTGCCCCATCTCTGTGTCCTGCCAGCTGTGGGGGAGCAGCTGATAACAAAACCAAAACAAAACTTCACTCTTCAGAGCCAGTCTTGAAGGCACAGAACATAATATCCAGCATAAACAGAACAGATGAATGGGGATACAAGCATCCTAAGGTCACCCTAGGACACCCAGCAAAGGAAAATTATGAGCAAGGGAAGGGTGAATTCTGCACAAGTTAAAGTCTTGAGAGCAAAGTATCTGCCTTGCAGATGTGCTGCAAGGGAGATTAATAAGTAGCATCATCGTAATCACTTTATTTAAAAAGAAAAGGAAAAACACTGACCTCTCAATAGTAACACAGCCCAGACAACTTAGGGAAAGTAAAACATTTTAAAGCAGCAAATCCATGGCCAGAGTCACATCCAATGTACGCAGCTGGTTCCTGGCCAGGTGCAGCTCCTTACATTCGTGTCAGGTTGCGGAAGAGCTCAGGGCCAAGGCTGGGCAGTCCTGCACTCTCCAGGTTCAGGCTGTAACAGGTGGCTCAGGTTCTTGAAGATGCCGGCAGGCAGGTGGCCCATCCCTGCTGCTGCTGCCAGCCAGCATCAGGTACTGCAGTGTGGAGACCCTGGGGCATCCCCTGCCTTGGGAAACACAAGTGTCCTCCCTCAAAAAGTTAATAAGACCCCATTGGCTCCTTCCCCTGTTCCTATGTCTGTTCCTGTGTCCCTGAGGCGCTCCTCCCTATTCCCTGATTGGCCCTTATCTTTGTACTGTCCGAGACCAGGGTGACCCTGGGCCCTGGGGGAGAGAAACCTGGACCCTCCATGTGTGTGTGCCTGGGACCCAAAACATGTTACCATGTGGCTGAATTAAACATCTGTGGATACCATGCACAGGCTCTTTTGCCTCTTTACCCTGG
>JALJVW010003933.1:0-14709 GCA_024865655.1 Emberiza elegans
AGAATGCCAGTGCCAGCAAAGAGCAATGGATAGACCTGACACAGGTGCCTTTATCCCCACATTTTAACCTTTCATTGCTTACAGAAAGACTCTTGGGAAGCACCAAAACTGAAGTCAGTCGCTCGAGGCTAATCTCCTTTAAGAATCCCGCGGCCTGGCCTGGCTGGGCCCGCCCCGCGCCGGGTGCCGCGGTTGCGGTAACGGCGCCCGGGCCCTCAGCGCCTGTGACGCGCAAGTGCCTCAGCCGTCTGAGCCAGCGGCCCTGGCTGGGTGTGCGCAGCCCGGGCTCCTGCAGGCCGCCTCGCCATTTCGCCAGGGGAAATCTGCTCAGCGGAGCTGGTCTCGCGCACAGAATTCCACTCAAGGTGCAGAGCATTGGCCTCAAGCGAAAGTTCCTCAGCGTGCAGAACGCCGTGTTCTCCTGCTCGGGGAGTCCTGCATTCATTTGAAGGTAAAGACTGACTAAAGTTGAACTTTTTTTTTGGTTTTGTTTCATCTGTCTCTGAAAGAGAATGCCAAAGGAAATAGAGTGATGAGAGATGCAGTCTTCAAGAGAGAAGTTCAGTGCCATGCACACCTGAGAGGATGAAACAATAAATGGTCTACTGATAATGCTTTTTTTCACTGAAGAAATAACATCTTCTAAATATACTAGTCTATACAAATTTTTTCCTATAGTAATTAACCTCAACCGCTTAAAGGTGAATGAGTTCTGTTCAAGTTTCAGTGAGTTTTTATCATCTGGTTATTAAAATTATTAGGAGATGCCTCTGTATTGAGGTAAGTAAATGAGACCATATGCCAAAGTCAATAGTCTGGATTTTATGGCACAGTAAAATGGAGGAAGAAAGAGAGAAAAAAAAAAAAGGGGGAGGGGGATGGGGGTTTGGGAGGGGGGGAGAAAAGAGTGAGACAGAGACAGATTTAGTAGAAAATATCACCATTCCATGGATCCCATTGGCATACCATTAAATCCTCTTGGGTCTTCTCTGTGGTAAGGTCTAGCCAAAATCTAAGACTCTCCAATGGATTCATGGAGATTTGGGCAAAAGGTGGGACTCTTAGGTACCTCCTGGGGGTGGGGCAAGTTGACTCTGTCTCTTACTACTTTCAAATAATACAAAATCTTTAGTACCTGTATATCCTTCAAGTCTGCCATGAATTGGGTTCTGGATTTTCAGATTTGTTGTGTTACTTGGCATTATTCTGCAGTCGTCTGGTGCAAGGCCTCAGGAATGGGTCTGGGGCACTGTGGGGTCTTTGATGGGAGGTTTGTGTGCAAACCTGGCCTCAGCAGAAGAGTCTGTGGCTATGACTTCCCCAGCCTGAACGCAGACAGAGCTGATTTTCAGGACAGCTGCTGGTTTTGGCTTTTGTTGTGGATAGGTTTTTCTCCTCAGCCATTGACTTCTCCCCAGCCCTGAGATAATGGGACAACAGTGTCACCTTGATCTTGTCTCAAGTTCCTTAGGCAGCAGCTCACAGTGCCCAGTTCCAGTCAGGAGGCATTTCCAGGAAGGGTGGGCTTGGGGCTCAGCTTCTTTCTACAGTTTTGTCACAATGGGCAGAAAGTCCTTTATAATGACATTTAAACCATTAGCCATGGCATTCAGTCTCTCACGAGTCTCTCAGCTGGGAGGAACAGCTGAGAGAGCAGGGTGCTTTAGCAAACCTAAAGAGGAGGCCCTCTAGCTAGCTTTTTTAAGTAATACTGAAGCTACAGCTTTGTCTGTTCCAGCTCTTATTAATGTTCAGCTTTTGAGCTCCAGGTTTCAGTATGATCCATCTTTGAATTGCACAAGATAGCCATAAAGTTCAAGTAAAGTCCAACTAGAGGCCTAACTATACTAGCTCCTTACACCAAACAAGCACTTAGCTACTTTCAAATAATATAACATCTTTAGCACCAGTATATGCCTTGAATCTGCCATGAATTGGGTTCTGGATTTTCAGAGTTCTATTGTTGCTTCTTCCAGTTTTGTTGAGGCATTGTCGCTCACCTGCGACATCCTCCCTTGGAAATGGCGTCTGGATTGCCAAAGAAGACACCCACACCTCGTCTTTTGTGCAGGGAAGGGCTGAAGTCTTTTCCTGTAAGTACCCACTGGGGCTGTGTTAAGGTTGGCACTGCCCTGGGGTCCCTGCTCTCCCTGCCCCTGCTGTCCAGTAGTGCTGTGAAGCTGCAGAGCCCCTGCCCAGCCCTTTGTGCCGTGCTCCTGTTGCTGGGGGCTGTCCTGGTGCAGTAGGGAACACTGTGGGATGCTTCAGTTGTCTTGCCTGGCTGTGCCAGCGGAACCAAGTGAAACCAATGTACAGCTGAAGGCCTGAGCAGGTGTTCTGTCCCTTTCCATTTGCCACAGGAATTCCTTCTGTCAGGGTGGGCACTCACCTGTGCTGCTCTGACCATCCTGCCCTTGGGCACCTGAGCATGTGGGGGAGAAGCACAAACTCTGCCCTAAGCCTTGAGAGCCATGGCAGGTCCCAGCTGGAAGAGTTTCCAAAGCAGCTGTTCTGTCCCAGCTCCTGTGTGGGCACAGATGCAGCCCTGCAGGCAGCACTGGAGCCAGGGCCACAAAGGTCCCTTGCTGTCTGCAGCTCACTTGACTGAAGATGCCCCACTGCTGAGGCTCTGTCAAGGAGATGTGTGGTGAGACACAGTAAGGCGTCTCGGAAGATCTCGCAATGTCACAGTAGAGAGCCGAGATTCCTTTCCTCCCTAACCTCTCTCTTGATAAGATCACCCAAGAATGTAGCACCCCCTAGTTCTAGCAAAGAATTCCACCAACCCCATTAGTTTTCTACCCTCTTTTGACCATAGATGGTAATATAAGGCCCCTCTTATCGTAGCACTGTCCCGTGACCTATATAACCCCTCTGAACAAGAAATAAACGCCTTTTGACCGTCTGCCTTGTTGGTGTTTGCGTTTTTGTCATAGGCCCGAGCGACCCTGGAATTTGGGGTCGCCGTGCTGCTCTTCTGAGCCAGGCCACCTGCTTGTCTTTACAATAAAGACAACATTTTGGTGCCGAAAACCCTAGGAGAGCCCCAGGGGTTCGGGATTCGCCTGGTCGGGAGGCGGCGGCTGCAGCAGGCGGGATCGACTGCAAGCGGAGGGGGACGCCCCGGGACCAGCTGGAAGCCATGGAGGCCATAGCGAAGGTCGTAACTTTAGTTCATAATCAGTGGGGAATAAAATGCGAATTTAAGCATTTCAATTTCGCTATTGCGAAACTTTTAGAATTGGGGGTGATACAACGTCCAGTTGAAATATTACATTCAGAATTATGGGATAAATATACCACCGTGTTGGCTGAGGATACCAAGCTCTCAGGTAGTGGAAAAGTCAAAATGCGTGGGGAAAAGTAGAACAAGCTCTACGCTGGGCATTGAGGAGCAGGGAGACGTGGACACAGGCAAAAATGTGTTTATTAGACATGCACAGGCGGAGCAGCCACGGGCAGGGGCCTGAGAGGGAGGGGGACAGGGGATAAAATGAAAACCTTGCAAACACATTCTCCTCCCCCCCAAATTTCCAACCAACATCTCCCAAATCACAGGAGGCTCTCTGTCTATCACCATGAATAATCAAGTCTCCAATTTATCAAGAGGAGGAGTCCTTCTTGTAAATGGTGACCTCTTCCTTTTCCATGTCGGTGCTCTCACCGCTGGACAGGGACCCAGAGCTACTTCTAGGGTTGTCGGGAGTTCCGTCGTCCCTCAAAAAGGCACAGTCTCTTGGGGGACATCTGTCCCCCATTATTTCACCTCCTGGGCGGGAGGCTCCCACACTGCCCTCTCTGACTGGAACACGGTGGCTCCAAGAAAATAGTCTCTGAATCACAGGAAACATGGTTCTGTCCATAGCTATACAAGAAGGTCCAGCCAAAGCCAATCCATCATCCTTCCACCCATGGTTCTTCTCTGCCAGGAGGCTCAAACTTTCATCTCAACTTGCTCGGCGCGAACAGCTTCGGAACCCAGAATAGCCTCCAGGAAAGTCAATGGGGGGGGGGGAAGGAGGGAGTTCCCCTGACCGAGATCCCCGCCCAATGCCACCACCATATAAGGCAGAAGTCCTTCCCCGCTGGGAGGCAGGACAGCCCAGGGGCGGGAGCGGCACCGCCCCGAGGGGAGGGGCGGGTCGGAGCCGAACAAAACGGCACGGAGGGCCGGAAGTGTCTTGGTATTCGACTTCCGCTCGGAGTCGAGCAACAGCTCCTCCGACAGCTCAAGAATCTGCCGAACCCGGCTGGCTCTCAGAAACCGAGAACATAGAATCATTGCAGTTTCGAGCCAAACCAAACAAATCTCTAGACAAAGCTGGGAAGCAGGTACAACATAAACTCACTAATTGGGGAAAATAAAGATAGCATGCGCGGATTTCACCCCTGTGCAGCAATACATGCTTTTCCTCTGAGGATTATTATCCAGGGAAACCAACAAAGGAATTATACCCCGATAAACCCCAAAGAAATCCAGACGATTGTTAAAGCTATTTCAGAGAAGGGGATTCACTCAGCTGTGGTTTCTACTCTCGTGGATGGTCTTTTCGGCAATGATGATTTACTGCCTTTTGATATTATGCAAATAAGCCGTATGCTCTTTGATGGAGCTGGTTTGATTGTATTTAAACAAGAATGGCGAGACAATTGCACCACAGCTCTCGGACTCGCGTCCGGAGAGGGACAGCAATTGCATGGTTCGAGCTTGTCTAGGCTGCTAGGAAAACATGATGAAGTAGCCACACCGCAGCAGCAAGCGGCACAGCTGCGGGCTGAGGAGGTTCGGGCAACCACCCGAGCCGCCAGAGAGGCAATTCGTTCAGCCTCTCGGGTAGTGGCTAAGCCGGCACCGTGGTCCACCATCAAACAGGGAGAAAGCGAAAGTTTTACGCAGTTTGTCGACCGTTTGCAAATAGCAGTAGACTCTTCTACTTTGCCGATAGCGGCGAAGGGGCCAGTCGTGGCTGACTGCTTACGTCAGCAATGTAACTCTGTCACAAAAGATATCTTATGTCGCTGCCGGCCGGGGCCAGCGTGGCTGATATGATCAAGCATGTGGTGAAGGAGGAACAACTGACTCCCATCCAAGCAGCCGTGCACACCCTAACCAGTGCAATGGCATGTTTTAAATGTGGACAGGCGGGCATGTCGCAGCGAGCTGCCCCCAGCCGGCACGACCTCCCCGGCAGCACCCCCGCTCCAAACACGCTCGAGAGGGATCTGTTGGAGCTGTGGAAAAAAGGGCCACCTGGCCAGGGAATGCAGATCCCGCACCGGGAAACGGGAGAGGGAGGGGCAGGCGGGCCATGTTCAGCCTCCTCCTGCTTGTAATGCAAGATGGCCCACCTATACCAACCCTCAGTGGGGCATGGGAACTTCATATCCCATACTCCCGCAGGGGGAAGCTGGTTCCATGCCCCCGCCAGCAGCCCAATGGCAGGGCTGCACGGCCCCATCCACAGTGCTCTCGTACCCACCACCGCCACAAGCTGTGTCGCAGGGCCAGCAGGGGGCGCCCCAGAGCGGGACCCCTGGGTGGCCTTGGCCATGAAAATAGAGAAGGAACCCCTGAGGGTGTGGGGGACATGCCGCCTCTACGGCAGTCAGGATCCCCATGTCATAGGGCTTCAGTTCTGGGCGGACACGGGGTCAGACTGCACGATTCTCCCCCAAGCACACTGGCCTGGGCATTGGCCATTCAAAGAAGTCCCTCCAGTGAACGGGGTGGGGGGACAATCCCGGGCATGGAAAAGCACCCAGCTGGTGGCCATAACACTCCACACGAAAGAGGGACCAGAACAGACAGTAGCAATCTATCCTTACATTTTGCAAAACTCTCCACCCCTAATAGGGAGGGATGTCCTTGCCATGCTAGGAGTCAGGATTACAAATTTATCATGAGGGCCACTGCCGTTCACCCCCCGCTGCCAATCAAATTGACTTGGAAATCATCAGATCCCGTATGGGTTGGGCAGTGGCCCTTGTCAGAGCCTCGAACGGCAGCCTTGCTGGAACTGGTCGACCCTGAATTGCAAAGGGTCACATAGAACCCTCCATCAGCGCGTGGAATACCCCTGTATTTGTAATCCCCAAAAGGTCTGGAGAGGGTTATCGCCCTCGTCCATGACCTGAGAGAAGTGAACAAAACCACTGGACCCATGGGTCCAGTTCAGACATTGCTGCCCATGAACTCAGCTGTTCCCGAAGGGCAGCCATGCGCAGTGCTGGACATCAAAGACTGTTTCTTTTCTATACCCCTGCACCCTGACGACAGAGAGCGATTCGCCTTTTCTGTTGCGTTCCTAAACGGCAAACGGCCAAACCTCCGTTTCCAATGGAAGGTCCTTCCACAAGGCTTTGTGCACAGTCCCAGCATATGCCAAATCACCGTGGACAAAGCACTGATGCCAGTCCGACACTCCTGCCCTACTGCGACCATCATCCAGTACATGGACGACATCCTGGTCGCCGCACCGTCAGCAAGCCAAGTGGATCACCTGGTGTCCACGATCACGGAGACCCTCCAGGCCAACGGCTTCGAGATCGCGAGCGCAAAGATCAAAAGAGGACCCTGTGTGACCTTCCTGGGAGTGGGAATCACAGGTTCCTATGTGACACCCCCCAAGGTGAAGGTCTGCCGGGACATCAAGACACTCCATGATGTGCAACGCCTGGTGGGATCGCTGCAGTGGCTTCGCAACATCATCCTAATCCCTCCTGAGGTCATGGACCCTTTATATGACCTCCTGAAAGGAAAGCACTCCTGGGAACCCAAGGAGCTGACACCACAAGCAGCGAATTCCCTCGACTTCATCGAACACCAGATGTCCACTGGCACACTGGCCAGATGGAACCCAGCCATCCCGCTGGACTTGTACGTCCACTTCACGCTGAAGGGAGGAGTGGGGGGCACTGGCTCAAGGACCTTCAGAGAAGTCCCGGCCGATCCTGTGGGTGATCCTCGGAAGACCTGCCTGTGCATTCTCCCGGGAATCGAATGCATTGCCAACCTCATCATGAAAGGCAGGACACTCGCCCTGAAACACCTAGGAATCGAGCCGACAAAAATCCACCTTCCCTTCCGCAAGGAACCGACCACAGAGTCAACCACAATATCGGAGCACCTGGCCCTTGCTCTTGCCGGCTTCAGAGGAGAAATCTCCTACTCCGCCAAACCACCTTGGACCCAGCTGCTGACCATTGTCAACATGGACATGCCACTAAAGGTCATGGACCGACCGCAACCAGGACCAACGGTCTTCACAGACGCTTCCTCCACGACTTCTACTGCAGCAGCAGTGTGGCAGACAGGAGAACAATGGCATTGTGTCAAAGCGAGTGACCCCACACTGTCAGTGCAACAGCTGGAGGCAACAGCGGTGGTCCTGGCATGCGGACTCTTTTGAGATGAACACCTCAACATTGTAACGGACTCAATATTTGTGGCAAAGCTCTGCCTAGCTATGGCAGGACCAGGTGTGTCGACATCTGCAGCAGCCCTGATGCTGGAAGAAGCGCCTTCTTGGCGACAGGGCACCGTGTCCGTCATCCACATCAACAGCCACAATCCAGTCAAAGGCTACTTCCAGATCGGCAACGACAAAGCGGACGCCGTAGCAAAAGGTGTGTGGACGGTGCTGGAAGCTCGCCAACTGCATGAATTGCTCCATATCGGAGCAAAAGCGCTGGCAAGGAGATGTGGGATCTCGGCAACGGATGCGAAACATGTAGTGGCCACCTGCCCTCACTGCCAGAAGTCACCCCTGTGGACCAGTGGGGTCAACCCGAGAGGTCTCAAGCCTTCGGAGATCTGGCAGTCGGACTTCACTCTGTGCCAATTGCTGAAGCCCCGGCCATGGCTTGCAGTGACAGTGGACACTCACAGCGGGACGATTGTAGCCACACAGCACAGTAAAACTAATTCCAAGGCCACAATTTACCATTGGCTGACAGCCATGGCATGGCTTGGTATCCCCAAGCAGATCAAAACCGACAACGGTTCCAATTTCACCTCCAAACCAGTGCAAGAGTTCGCCTCGAAATGGGGCATCACTTTAGTGCAAGGTATCCCATATAACAGTACCGGGCAGGCCATAGTTGAGAGAGCAAACCAGACCCTGAAAACCAAACTAGAGGTGTTGGCAAAAGCAGAGGGTTTTGCCAATTCCATTCCTCCGGGAGATCAAGCACGCGTGCTGGTGACCGCCTTGCTAGCATTGAATCAGTTCCCCAGGGGGGAGGAAACAAACAGTCCTGTTCAAAAACACTGGGCCACCCGAGCATTAGAGGAGGGCCCGCGAGTCCCCAATCAGAAATGAGTTAGGGGAATGGGAACGGGGCTGGAGACTGATGCTCACGGGCGCAGGGTATGCAGCTGTCAAAAGGATGGCAAAATCAGGTGGTGTCCGCTTAGGTCAATTAAGCCTGACCTTCATGAAGAGCAGAATGAGACTGATGAGAATTGTGAGTTTTTGTTTTCAGGACATGCTCGTGGGGCGTCCTCGTAATGCGTACGCCCCTGTTCCAGAGGAGAGTGACAGACCACCGAACCACCAGACGGTGCCTGAAAGACCCGTAAGGGTGAGACCCGAGCATCAACGATGTTTCTGTGTGATTTTGCTGCTGGGGCTTGTCGCCAGAGGGCAAGCCAGCCCAGAACATTACCCCCATCAGCCATTCAGGTGGGTCATGCGACACCCTACCAGTGACAAGGTGCTCAAAGATATCACCACACCAAACACCCCATCTTTTGTGTTTCAGGTCACTGACCTGTTTCCAGGACGACCAAAGGTAGATCCCTACTCCTCACACGCCACACACATGTACCTATCCTATTGGTGCCCAGCTTCAAACCCTGGGAAAAGCTATTGCAATCACCCGGGGTGGGGGTATTGTGGGCATTGGGGCTGTGAAACCATTGTCACAGATGCCAGACCTTCAGGGCCAGGGTGGGACCCACAAGAGCCCGACAAATTTTTGCAGTTCACCTGGGCACCCACCGGCTGCAAAACACCCATTTTCCTCCAGGGAAACTTCTATCGGAACCGTCACAAAATCCCCAAAATCTGGAAGTGCACTCATTACAACATGACGGTTCTGCAGCCAAATCACCCTAGCTGGGCCATAGGCAAAGCATGGACAGTAGTCCTTCAAGGGTCGAAAGAGTGGGTGAACGTGCAAATTGTCAAGCTCCAACCGTCAGCAACCCGAGCAATCGGGCCAAACAAAGTTATTAAAAACACGCAGAAAGGGAGAGACACAACCTACCCCAAAACCCTGCCCACAAAGGCCACCAATACCCCGACAGGCCAAGTAGAAACCCTTCAGGTAGGTCACTCATCTGGGTCGGACCCGGACCCAATCCTTCGCATGTTAGAAGCTACCTTCCTTTCCCTGAACGATTCTAACCCTAACTTAACCAATTCCTGCTGGCTTTGTTATGATGTCAAACCCCCTTTTTATGAAGGAGTCGCTTTGAACACCCCTTTCAGTTATTCCACAGCAAACGCCCCTCACCAGTGCAGGTGGGACACTTTGATGGGAATTACCCTGAGTCAAGTCACAGGCCAGGGCAAATGCTTCGGAAATGCAACCCTAGCTAAGCGGAAAGGCAACATCTGCACCGAAGTTGTCAAGCCTGACAGGAAGAACAATAAGTGGGTGGTCCCATCCACGTCTGGGATGTGGGTTTGCCAGCGGTCCGGAGTGAGCCCCTGTGTGTTCCTTGCCAAATTCGATGATTCTAACGATTTTTGTGTCCAGGTTCTGATTGTTCTAGGGTCCTGTACCACTCAGATGAAGAGGTGTATCGCCTTTTCGAAGAACCCAGCTGGCTCCACAAAAGAGAAGTAATATCTGGTATAACTATCGCAATGCTGCTCGGCCTAGGAGCAGCCGGAACGGCCACGGGTGTCTCAGCCCTAGTGACCCAGCACCAAGGACTGTCCCAGTTACAGAAAACGATCGATGAGGATTTGCAAAGGATTGAGAAATCCATCTCCTTTCTGGAGAAGTCGGTCACCTCTCTCTCAGAGGTGGTCCTGCAGAACAGGCGGGGGTTGGACCTCCTGTTCATGCAGCAAGGAGGCCTGTGTGCCGCCTTGAAAGAGGAATGTTGCTTTTACGCGGACCACACGGGAGTCGTTAGAGACTCCATGGCAGAACTCCGGAACAGACTGGCTCAGAGACAAAAAGACAGGGAGGCCCAACAGGGTTGGTTTGAGTCCTGGTTCAATAAATCACCATGGATGACCACCCTAATCTCTACCCTAATAGGTCCACTGTCAACACTGCTTCTGGTAGTTACCTTCGGACCATGTCTGTTGAGTAAGCTGGTCTCGTTCGTTCAGACCCGTCTAGAACGAATCAATATCATGTTCATAGGCCAGCAACAGATGCTGTGAACCTTTCCCCTATCAAATCACAATTTTATACCCCATTTTAGTGATGACTACCCCACTCATTTGTAAAAAAGGGGGGGGAGATGTGGTGAGACACAGTAAGGCGTCTCGGAAGATCTTGCAATGTCACGGTAGAGAGCCGAGATTCCTTTCCTCCCCAACCTCTCTCTTGATAAGATCACCCAAGAATGTAGCACCCCCTAGTTCTAGCAAAGAATTCCACCAACCCCGTTAGTTTTCTACCCTCTTTTGACCATAGATGGTAATATAAGGCCCCTCTTATCGTAGCACTGTCCCGTGACCTATATAAACCCTCTGAACAAGAAATAAACGCCTTTTGACCGTCTGCCTTGTTGGTGTTTGTGTTTTTGTCATAGGCCCGAGCGACCCTGGAATTTGGGGTCGCCGTGCTGCTCTTCTGAGCCAGGCCACCTGCTTGTCTTTACAATAAAGGCAACAGAGATGCCTCTGTTTTCTTTTGTGGAGGGCTCTGTCAGCCCAGACAGAGAAAACAATTAACAGGGAGAACTAAAACCTGGACACATTCCTGTGCACCTCCCTCTAGGGACAACTTTCCTTTCTTGCATCTCTTGGACTCAGCCAGCAGCGATATCTCCCTGCTGTGAGTTCTGAGTGTTGTGCAGGGATGGAGTTCAGGCAGTTCTGAGAGCTCCTCCCCATTCTCTGGAAAGGTCACTGCCTCGATCCAATGAAATGTAAGAGGAAACAAATGCCCAAAGAGCAGAAATCCCCAACCATGTCCCATCCAATCATGGAGAAGCCAATGGGACAGAGCCATGTGGCTGGAGTATGTGTATTCCATTGTGTCTTACTAATTTACTGATGCTAAGTATTTCAGCAGGAAACTTCCAGGGCTTCCAGGACTGTCCTAGTGGCTGTGATCGCAAGTTATTCCCCAGTGCCCTTGTTCAAGAAAAGCCTTTCTGAACAAGCGCATCTCTGAGGCTCTAGCTGGTGTATTTTTGCCTTTCAGCTGCTTTCCTCTAAATTCTTGAGGGAGAAGTTTCTCAGCAGGAAGAAGGAGGCCAGCACTGGGGGGAATATTCTGCCCAGAATTGGCCCTTTTCTAGGCAGGAGTGAGATTCATCCAAAGGTAGCCTTTTCCTGCTCTTTTCCTTTCTGTTTCACATGAAGTTTGAAGAGGGTGTGTGCTTGTGTCAGCCTTGCCTGCAGCAACATCCCTCAGTGTCCAGGTCCTGCTGTCATTGCAAAGTGCTGGGAGTGGTGGGCTGGGAGTCCTGATCTGCACTAAGCAACACAAATAACCTCTGCTGAAGCTGCTGGGCTGTGCTGGAGTGTGGCTGCCATTGCTAGCAGGGAGAAGGCTGGGGACACAAAGGGACAACATTGCCATTTGCCATTCTCCTGCTGAAGGAGCCACCTCCTACTTTGGTGTGGTCACCATCAAATGCTTGGGGTCACAGGATTCCCTCCAGAGTGGCAGCGTTGGCCTTTGAAGGCCAAGGATCTGCAGGAATGACTTCAGATTGAACAAAACAAATTGCATTAGTGCCTTGGGCTGGAACAATGTGTTGGACCCTGAGGGGGTGTTGGATTTTGCAGGCTGCCAGATGTACAGGGGACTGGCCCTCGGCAGAGGGGAATGGATGTGCTTTATCCGGATCAGTGCCTACTTAGAGGTGTGTTTAAAGCTGCTTTTCTGGCAGGACTGGCTCACTAGAGAGCACAGTCCAAACGGGTAGGTGATTGAGGTGGACTGTTGAGCAGGAAATTGGCAGCAAGAGACACGGAACACAATCCAAATTAAGGATTGTCCTGGAGAGGGACCTTGGGAAGACCTCAGGGAAGGGCACAGCTAAGGGACAGTGTGCTGCAGCCACTCCCTTCAGCAGAATGTGTCTGCTGTGAAATCACACAGGAGACCTGCTTGTGTCTCTGCAGTGACAGCAGTGTGGCTGGAGAAGGCAGGCAAAGCAGGGCAGAGTTTTCTCCAAGCAACGTCTCTGCTCCAGAAGCATTTGCTGTTGTTGTGTCATTCTGGACGTGCCTCTACAATGGCATTAAATAAGATAGGAATAATGACAAGAAAGCGCCCATTTGAAGGTCATGGAAAAGAGAGATACCAACTCTACTTTTACCCAACTTGCTGAGGAAATAACTGAACCTTATGCTCATTCAGCATTCACCTCACTTGTCTTTTTATTTTCAGCTCATTTGTCTTTTTATTTTTGCCTTTCCTTCTGTTTGAAACACACTAACTTTTAAGTCCAATGAAAAGAAAAAAATCATCAAAGCAAAAGAAAAGTGTCTCTTAGTGAGGATTCAGCTGAGCTGGGCATGTCTACCTCCCCGAGAGCCAAGCGCACACACACACCCTCTGAGAAAATGGCAATCTTTGTATCCCCTTTTTACCTGGCTCGGGCAGTCCCTGTCCCTTTGCCACTGGATGGGCACTCAGGAGCTTCCATTCTCTGACCACCAACTTTTCTGTCCCTTCCCTCTCATCCTCCTTCCTTTTGGTCAGGTCTTCAACCCCGTCCCTCTCCTGGGACACTCAACAAACCAACCTGAACAAATCAAACCACAAACAACACACAGAACCAACAAATTCCATTCTTTTGTTTAATAATAACCTTTGAGGAGCCAAATGTCACCTGAGCTCACCCACCTCCTCTGGTCCCACTCTTCTTACTGATGTCTAAGTTCTAGAGCAAAAAGATATTTGCAGTTGTGCCCCCTGGGTTTCCCTGTCTCTCAAAGGAATCCTAAAATGGTTTCCCATGGGTCTCAAACTGCACCAGGATGGGTGAAGATCTCTCTCCATGGGTGCTCTCCAGTGCCCCAAAGCTCTGTGACCCATGGGACAGGGCAAAATTTTCCTCAAGTGCTGCCTGGCATTCTGGGACAGCCTGGAGGAAATACATGCCAAATGCCCCCCAAACCTGGTGGCACCCTGCTCAAAGGTCAGCTCTGGATCAGCTCTCCAGGTCTGGGTGAGCCCTGTTTGCCCAGTGTGGGCTGGGCAGACGTGCTCCCCCAGAGTCTGTGCTTCACTGGGGATCAGTGGAAGATTCTCCTTCATGAACCTTCCTGCCAGCGGCTGAAGCTCTCCTGCTCTCTCTCCTCTCCAGCTGCCGTCAGCCCCGAAACAGAGCTGGTTTGGGTTTCCCCACCAGAGATGGTATTTCAGAACCTAAATTTGCTGGGAGGTCTCTGAAATGAGTGCTGTCTCTCCTGAATAAGGACAAGGTAAAGTGCTGGCACCGAGCTTGAACACTGTGCTGGAAGGAGAATGCTGTCATTCCCCAGTGTACAGCAAGCAGAGGTTATCTGCTGCACCATGCAGAAGAAAATATACAAGCACCTTGTTCTGCAGATGGTGGAAATCTTCCTGTGGGAATTGTCCCTGATCCTGGCCATGCATTACAGTGGTGCCTATCCCAAGGGGAATCGCTTCTTGCAGCTCATGGATTGACCTAGAATGTTGAGGGCTGTGCAGTTCTTGCCCTCATGCTTTGCGCTTCTTGAGTCTGTGCTTTTACCTGTGTCTCCTTGGTTAATCTTGGCTCTGGTAGGAATCTCTCTGCCTCTCTCAGCCTGTTTGGCTCCCTTTGTGCAGCTCACAGTCAAAGCTCAGGGGCTGAGCCTTCTGCACTTTCTGCTGGAATCACTTCTTCTCATGAATGGCATTGGCACTGCAGGAACCATGTTCTGAAAGAGCCCTGCAATCAGACTGATGGAGCAGAAGCAGTGAGAGGCCTTTGGTGGCACTTGAGGCTCCTGCTCAGCTTCATCCAGCCCTGCTCAGCTTCAAAAAAAAAACACAGTGCTCTGCTTTCCCTTTGGAGAAGAACAGCACATCCAAAGCCGTGTGCTCCTGGAGGTTTCCACCTTCACTTGAAGAAATTGGGATTGTTTTGCAGTTTCCAAAGAGCTGAGAGGAAAAACTTGAAAATGTCAGCAATTGTGTTCCACTGTAAGAGGAAAACTTGAGACCATTGGAATTTCAGTCATGGAAACATTTTCTCCAATGAGACTTGTGCCAAGAGTGGGCTGGTGGGAGGAGACAGAAGGGAGTCCAGATCATCTGGTTTAGACTTTTGGAGGAGCATTTTGGTGCTCAGGGGTTGATGATATCAGTGTGGTAGGAGATGCATGTGTGCTGTGTCTGTAGCCCAGAGGGCAGAACCTGGCCTGCTGGCTGCAGGCAGGAATGCCCAGCAGCCCAGCTTGCCTGCACAGGCAGCAGGAAGCCCTGGAGAGCCAAGATTGGCTTTTGCATGCTGGAACCACACTGTCAGTCAGTGCTGGTCATGCTTCTCCA
>JALJVW010003935.1:0-37647 GCA_024865655.1 Emberiza elegans
ATAGAAGTTATAAGATAAGTTAAATATTGTAAAGTGTTATTCCTCTGTTAAATTGCAAAGTCATAGGTTTCGTTAGGTTAAATGCTGTTATGCTCTGCTGTTTTGCTAAATTGTGAAGTTGAAGGTATCAGTTAAGGTTAAGGTATAAGTTAAGTCCTGTTAAGTTTGAGCTCTTTTAAGCTTTTTAGGCCGTATTCCTTTTATCCTTGCCCTCACTGTCCTTGTGTCACACACACACACAGGGACAGTTTCTGGTTTAATTTCTGGTTTTGATTGCCTGGATTTGTTTGGTTTTGTTGTTGCTTTGTTTCCTGGTGTGCCTGAAGTGTCCAGTCAGGAGCAGAGTGACTCTTGCCAAGGAACTTTGTGCTGCTGTCCCTTAATATTCAATCTGGTTTTTGCTGATCCCTTACTGGGGATTTTTTCAGTGCTCTCAAGGCCTTGTTGGTACCAGGGGTGAAAGGCCCTGGCCCAGGCTCTGGCCCTGGGGACATGGGGATGCTGCCGGGGGTCCCTGTCCCCTGTGCCACCCCCAGGGCCCCGGCCCCCATCCCCGTGTCAGGCTCTGGGGTCGATCTCGTGGAACATCCTCTGGGGAGGCTGGGGGCCAGGGGCGGGGGACCCACTGGGGGACAGGGGACCCTGGGGAACTGTGAGGGCATGAGCAGGTTGGACTGCTCTGGGCCCCTGTGATGGGGGGCTGGGGCAGAGTGACCTCCCCAGTGACCTGTGATGTCACACAGCCCCTGTGATGTCACACAGCCCCTGTGATGTCATACAGCCCCACTGTGATGTCACACAGCCCCCTGTGATGTCACACAGCCCCTGTGATGTCACAGAGCCCCCTGTGATGTCACACTGTGATGTCACAGCCATTCTGTGATGTCACACTGCCCCTGTGATGTCACATAGCCCCTGTGATGTCACACTGCCCCTGTGATGTTACACCGCCCCTGTGATGTCTCACAGCAATCTCTGTGATGTCACACAGCCTCCTGTGATGTCACAGAGCAAACCTATGCCACCTTGTGATGTAACAGAAGATGTCACAGAAGACTGATGTCACAAAGTCACACTGTGATGTCACAATCTTTTCTGTGATGTCACAGCCTGCTCCCTGATGTTATACATCCACCAGGTGATGTCACAATGCACTCTCTGATGACACAGAGCCACCCTCTATGATGGCAGACTCTGCTCTATGGCCTCACACCCTACTCTGTGAGGTCACAGCCAGCTCTGGGATGTCACAGCCAGCTGCTCAGTGATGTCCCAAGCCCGCCCCTCAAGAACTCAGTACAGGGACTTTATTGAAACACTGAAGTTTTTGTACTTTGAAGAACTTTCAAGAACCTCAGGGACAGTGACTGAGAAAGTGTACCCCAGGTTCCAGGTTCCTAGAGCAGAACACTGGAGGCAGTGATGCCAGGTGGGGACAAGCAAGGCAAAGGTGTCTCTGGTGCTGAGCACACCTGGATGTGTTCAAGGAATGCAAAGGGCCAAGGCCTGAGCCCCAGCCCCTGGCCAGGCAGATCCTGTCCCTCCCTCATTGCTCAGGGCTCTTTCGGGATGGGCACTGGCATGTGGGGATGGGCAATGCCAGGGGCAGGACCATGGGGCTCCTGCCAGGCTGCTGAGCAGGGACAAGGAGGCAATGAGGCCCCAGGCCTGCAAGGGTCACTTGTCCCTCCTGGCCCCAGGGCCAGCAGCCATGGCCAAAGTGCTGCCCAAGTTGGCTCTGTCAGGGGCCTTGCAGCTGCTGCCCATCCCTGTGCCCTGTGCAGCCCAGGCTGTCCCATGTGTGTCCCTGCCCTGCGCCTCTGTCCCTGCAGGCTGTCGGCATCCCCGGCTGTCCCACCTGGCTGGGCCCTTCCTTTGCTGACAGCTCTGCCTCCTGCCTGCCTCTGCCTGCCCACACAAAGCCTTGGGCTTATTATCAAAAGGGTTAATTAATTTTTACTGTGCCTGTGAGCTTGTTGCGCACAGGAACAAGGCATGCAGGGGGCTGCTTTCCCAGCAAGGATGGTTGGAAGAGAAGATGAAGACATCTGGCTCAAGAATGCAGTGATAAAAAAAAGCAAGGACTGAATCTGGGAACTTGGGGTGGGTTTTATGGAAATGGGTAAATTTTAATATACACATAGTGACTGTATATAGTGATAACACTTGTAGAATCACATGTCCATGTGAGGAGTTATCACCTGCTGGACCTCAGGCCTGAATAAATGATGCTCTCTTAAACACCAAATTAGTGTTAAGGAGTCTTATTCTGATATTTTGAACATTTGGTGACAGCAGAGGCTCACAGAACCAAGGATCCAGCTGTGACACTTGGAACCTCATAGAACAAAGGGGCCATTGTGATGAATGGAACCTCATGGAACCACAAGTCCGTTGTATTAGAACAAGGCCTCGTGGAACCCAGGAGACCATTGCTGACAGTATGGAAGCTCATGGAGTCATGGGGTCATTGTGAGAGTTTGGGGCTGCATAGAACCAATGGTCCATTGTGACACTGGAGAACCTTCTGGAATCACGGTGGTCATGTTATGCTCTAGAACTTCATGGAACAAAGGATCCATGGTGACACTGTGGAACTCGGACCATTGTTGACAGTGTGGAAGCTCATGGAACCAAGGGTCCATTGTGGCTCTGTAGAGTTTCACAGAACCAAGGAGACCATTTTGACACTGTGGGGCCTCATGGAACCACCTGCCACTGTGACACAGCGGGGCCACATGGAGCCAAGGGGCCAATGAGACACTGAGGAACCTCATGGAACCAAAGTCAATTGTGATGCAGTGGAGCCTCATGGAACCAAAGCTCCATTGTTACACTGTGGGGCCCTGTGGAGCCAATGGGACCATGGTGACACTGTGGTGCTCCATGGAACCAATGGGACCATGGTGACACTGTGGTGCTCCATGGAACCAATGGGACCATGGTGATTCTGCTTTGCTCCATGGAACCAAGGGGACCATGACGTGACACTGCAGGGCCTCATCAAACTAAGGCAGCATTGTGACACTGGGGCCCCATGGAACCAAGGGTCCATTGGGACATTGCAGGGCCTCATGGAACCAAGGAGACCACTTGTGCCTTCAGAATCCATTGGAATCAGGGGACCACAGGGAGCACAGCAGGGCCTCATGGAACCAGGGGGACCACAGTGACACTGTGGGGCCCATGGAACAAAGGGGAACCATTCTGAGGGAGCCATGGAACCAAGGAGGCCATTTGCAGCATCATGGAACCATGGAGACCATTGTGACACATGGGGCCCATGTGGAACCAAAGGACCATTGTGGCACTGCAGGGCCTCATGGAACCAAGGGACCATAGTGACACTGTGGGGCTCCATGGGACCAAGGGTCCATTCTTAAAGTGCAGAACCAAGGAGGCCTTGGTTGGACACCTGGGGCATCATGGAGTGAGGTCCATTGTGACACAGCTGGGGCCTCATGAAACCATGGAGGCCATTTTTACACTTTGAGGCCTTGGAAACCAAAGGGCCATTGTGGCACTTTGCCCCCAAGGAACCAAGGAGTCCATTGGGACACTACAAGGCCTCCATGGAACCAAGGAGTCCATTGGGACACTGTGACCAAGGGCCCCTGGGACCAAAGGGACCATTGTGGCACTGTGTGGCCCATGGAACCAAGGAGACCATTGTGACACTACAGGGCCCCATGGAACCAAGGGATTCATGGAACAATGTGGGGCTCATGGAACCAAAAAGGTTCATTGTGACATTGCAGGGCCTCATGGAATACTGGAGACCATTGTGACACTTGAGGCCTCATTGAACCAAGGGGCTCTGCAGGCCCCATGGAACCAAGGAGACCATTTTGACACTGCAGGGCCCATTGAACCAAGGGTCCATTGTGATACTGTGGTACCAAGGAGACCCTTATGACAGGAGGCCTCATGGAACAAGGATTCATTGTGATGCCACAGGGCCCAATGGAACCAAGGGCACAGTGTGACACAGCTGGGATGCAGCCAAGGGGGCCACTGGGATCCTGAGGAGCCCAAAAGAACCAAGGGCCATTGTGACACTCTGCAGCCCATGGAACCAAGGGGCCATTGTGTCATTGTGCAGCTCCATGGAACCAAGGAAACCATTCTGAGACTGCAAGGCTTGGTGGAAAAAGGGGCCATTGTGACACTGCAGGGCCCCATGGAAACAAGGGGCCAGTGTGACACAGTGGGCATGGTAACAAATCCAGGATGGAACCACCATTGTGACACTGTGGGGCCTCAGGGATCCAAGGGAACAGGGAACAGGTCTGGTTGGCTTGGCCTGACTGGCTCAACTGACCTTGGCATGTTGAGGGTCTGTTCTCATGTGTCCCTGAAACACTGGGGCTCTGCATTTTTTCCTTTCTATGGAAAAGAACCATCTCTCCTGTCCAGGCACCCATGGCCAAAATTGGTACTTCTCCAAAATTCCCTATATGCAAGGGTTTCTCCAGAACAAAAGCTGCCAGGACAGACAGGCCTGGCCTGGCTCCTTGGCCTCTGGTGGTCCCTCTAATCTGCCCTGGAAACACTGGGGCTCTGTGCTTTCCTTCCAATGGGAAAGAACTGGCCTTCTCATCCAGGTGCTCATGGGCTGAAATGGGATTCTGCCCCAAAATTCTTTATATCTGAGATACAGAATCCAGGATATTTATTCTGTTGCTCCCAGATGAAAGTTGCCAGAACAGACAGATCTGGCTGGCCTTGGCCTCTGGTGGCTGCCATTCATCAGCCCCTGAAACACTGGGGCTCCGTGCTTTCCTTTCTGTGGAACCATGGTGACACTTCAGGGCCTCTCTGGAACCAAGGGACCATTGTGACACTGTGGAGCCTCGTGGGACCAAGGACATCATTGTGGCTCTGTTGGGCTGCATGGTCCCAAGGGGCCAGTGTGAAGCAGCAGGGCTTTGTGGAACCAAGAAGCCGTTGCTGCATTTTAGGGTCTCATGGAGCCAAAGGGACATTGTGATCCTGAGGGGCACCGTGGATCCATGGAGAGCATTGTGACACTGTGGGGCCACACAGAACCAAAGGGCCATTGTGACCCTGTGGGGCCTGATGGAAGGAAGGGGCCTTTGTGACACTGCAGAAGCAAGGAGAACATTGGGACACTGCGGAGCACTGTGAAACCAAGGGAACACGGAACAGGTCTGGCTGGCTTGGCCTCCCAGGGGCCACCTGACAGGTCCAGCTGATCTTGGAATGTTGAGGGCTGTCTCTCATCAGCCCCTGGAGAACTGAGGCTCCATGCTTTCCTTCCTATGGAAAAGAACCATCCGTCTTTCCAGGTGCCCACAGCTAAAATTGATACTCCCCCTGAAAAATTCCCTATATGCAAGGGTTCTGCCAGACAAAACCTGCCAGGACAGAGAGCTCTGGCTGGCCTTGGCCTCTGATGGTCACCTCTCATCTCAAGGAAGCCCTGAGGAAAGTATTTGAACAGGTTTAACTCCTGGAACATCCATGAATCTCACGCTCCTAAAAACTCAGATGCTCTTCTGATCATGTGTCTTTTTGTTTTTATTGTGTATTATGCATGAAATATTCTTTTCAGCTAAAAAATATTATTCTTACCACTTTACCAGTGTTATCTGACACAAAACACTCCCTCTGCATATGGATCCAGGTCACCTGTATAAGCAAACACAAGAAAGAATGCAGCAGGAATTCTTTGTGTCTGTTGCCATCTGTCCCATCTCCTCTGGAGCTGGAGGTGCAGCCCCAGCACTCAGGAGGGCTCAGGGGGTCACAAGCTCAGCTCCCACACAGAGAATGTGCAGACCCTGGGTGCTCTTCTTGGCCCCTGCACGCTCAGCCAGGCTGAGATGGACACTGATGGTTTCTGGGCCAGGCTCTTGGAGCCCAGCCCAGCTCCCTGCAAGCTCTGCCAGCTGCCCTGAGCTCTGGGCAGCACCAAGGGCTCTCTCCCAGCCCAGCCCAGCTGGCTCTGCCCCACAGCTCTGCTCAGGCCAGGCTGCTCTGGGCACTGGCCCCACGGCCTCAGCCCCTGCCAAGGGCACAGCAGCAGCTGCAGCTGCCACAGGACTCAGCCCCAGCCATGGGGGAAGGTGCTTGGCCAAGGCCAAAGGAGGCTCCCTGGCTGCCCTGCTCCCCTCTGCCTGAGGTGCTGAGAGCTCTGCAGCCCCTGCTGCCATCCCATCTGCCCAGGGCAGCACAAGAGCCCCGGCCTTGGGGCCCTCAAGAGCTGCTCCTGCTCCAGGCCAAGGGCCCATCCCAAAGCTGGGGCAGCCACAAAGCTGTGCCCATTTCTGTTCATTGCTGCTCTCATGGGGATGGATCCTCAGCCACTTGGAGGTTGCTGATGGATTTTACTGCTCCAGAGGCCTCTTCTTTGCTGAGCTCTTCAGTTCAGGAATTCAGTGACAAAGGCTCATAAACTTTTGTTCAAAACACCCAAACAAGAAAAGCCTGTGGGAATAATCTAAGTTTTCAATCCTTCTGTGGTTAATTAGACACATTTCAGAAATGTATTCAAAGTGAATATACTGTATTGAAAACAATGCAGAGAGAATTGTTTTGTCCTGTTAGGTTTTCTTTTCCTGTTTATAGATTGATATCAGCAATGTCCAATTGATATTGACCCCCAGCACCTCCTCATGCAGTCTGAATAGATATAAAATCAAGACTTTTATGGCTGACAATCAATCAGACTTTGTCTCTAGCCCTTCTTCTCTGTTATGAATGAAGGTCTATATAATTCAATAAACAACAAAGTTGAATTTAGTAGCTATTTTAATTGAGCAGTAATTTTACATAAAATAATACTATCAAATAAAATCAAGCAGATACAAAAAATTTGGCAGTGGTTCTGATAAAGCATAAGCAAAACTGATTGATCGGGGTACAGGGAGGGCTTTTCACCCTGCCTCACGTACGAGAAACAAAGGAATCCAAACACAACTTATATCCTGTATGCTCATACATATTCATCAATATTTTCCTGTAAATCTCTTCCTATTTTCGATTCTTGAAATCTACATCACCACACTGCACAGCACATGCTCCCACTGCTGCTAAGGGCTCTTTTGGCTCTTTGGTGGTTGCACCTGACAAAGGCTTCTCCTCATCGTCACTGTTCTTTGAACAACCCCACAGGTTGCACATGTGCCTCAAGTCTTGTGTTATAGAAGCCAGCATTATATAAAAAAAAAAAGCCTTATTATTTCATAGATACCTGGAATCATCCCAATTTTGTCCATTTCAAGGCTGATTCTCTAATTATTCTGAGGCCTATTCTGTTTTGGGATTTTAATTGTCTCAAACTACATCCTGTATCCTATTTTTTCATGAACATCTGAAAACATCTGTTTTGTGACACTAATTACATATCCTTTTCCTCCATTACTTTTTTCTAAAATATCCATATAGTTACAATTGTTGGCATGAATCCTATTCATTTATCACACCACCATTTCCCTCATCCAACCCTGGCACTCAGAGCAGCAGCTGAGGAATGGAGTCACATCCAGGGGTGTCCCCAGGGCTCAGGACTGGGGCCAGGTCAGTGAAATCTCTTTATTGCTGATCTGGAGGAGGCCATCGAGGGCACCCTCAGTCAGTTCCCAGGTGAGCCCAGGCTGGGTGGGAGTGTGGCTGTGCTGGAGGGCAGAAGCTCTGCAGAGGGATCTGGCCAGGCTGGAGCCATGGGCCCAGGACAATGGGATGAGGTTCAGCAAGGCCAGGGCCAGGTCCTGCCCTGGGCTCACAACATGGTTCTGTGATAGATATAAACACAATTAAGTTCTTGTATCAGGATGCTCATCCTGGAGTGGGGGCAAAAACAGCTCCAACAATTCCTGATTTGCAAAGCTGTCAGTGGTGGATGGAGAAGGGAGGTCAGGCTGTGTTTGGTGTTGAGGAAATGCTGAAACCAGCCTGACTCATTTCATCTCCTCCTGTCCTGGCTGATCTCCCTCTTTCCCCTCCCACCCATTGGCTTTGTCTCCCACCAGGCCCCTGGTGAAGAGCCTGGCTCTGTGTTCTCCATCCCCTCCTGGCTGGCACTGCCAGGCTGGGATGAGGAGCCCCTCAGCCTTCCCTGCTCTGGGCTGGACAAGCCCAGCTCCCTCAGCCTCTGCTCACAGCCCAAGGGCTCCAGCCCCACCTTGGAGGCCCTTCCCAGACCCTGCTCCAGCTGCCAGACATCTTTCCTGCCCTGGGCAACCCAAACCCAGGCCACAGTGACCTGGATAATCCCCTGTCCTTGATGTCCTGGTCACACAGCCCTGGCCCCTTGTCCCCATGTCAGGCTCTGGGGTGGATCCTGTGGAACATCCTTTGGTGGAGGCTGTGGCTCCAGGTGGCTGGGGGGATCCTGGGGACAGGGACCCTGCTGGGCATGGACAGCATTGGACTTGTTGGGAGAAACTGTGAGGGGAGCTGGGGCGGAGTGACCAACCCAGTGACCTGACACAGCCCTGCTGGGATGTCACACAGCCCCTCTGTGATGTCACAGCTGTGATGTCACAGCCCATTCTCTAATGTCACAGACTGGTCTCTGTGATGTCACAGCAAAATCTGTGATCTCATAATGTCACAGTCTGGTCTCTGTGATGTCACAGTCCTCTGATCTGTGATGTCAGACCTCTGCTCTGTGATGTCACAGTCTGGCTGATGTCAGACCTCTGCCAGATGTCACAGCTGGCTCTGTGATGTCACAGAGAGTGATGCTGGCAATCTGTGATGTCCAATCTGTGATGTCATAGTCTGCTCTGTGATATCAGACTGCTGCCCTGTGATGTCAGCTGGCTCTGTGATGTCAGTGCTGTCTATGATGTCATAGCTGCTCAATGACCTCACATAACCCCTCTGTGATGTTAGCCCACTCTGTGACCTCATACCAGATGATCAAATTGTCTCCACCAGGTGAGCTGACACCTGGAGCTTGTTCTCCAAAACCCCAGGCCTATGGAAACCACACAATGCCCATTGTGTGAGAAGGGGAACTGGAAGTTCAGCAGCCTCAGTGTCCTGCCAGCTCAGCCAGGCCCACTGGAACATTGGGGTCCACGACCACCAGGGACCACCAGAGACCCCAGGACAGAAGAAGTGATGGGTAAAAGGGAGGGGAAATATGTTAATGATTTTGGGGAAATGATTATCATATGTGTGTTTAGTCCAGGACAATCAATGAATGTGTGTGCAAAATACAGAATATAAACAGAAACTTTCCTGTACTCAGCATGCAGGGCTTTGGGAGGAGCTATCCCTGTGCATCCAGCTGAATAAAGAATGCTGCTCCTTAATGCTGCATTGGTGTTAAGGAGTTTTCTGTTTTACTGAATTTTTGTGACACTCCCACTGCCAAGGAAAGCTCTGTCTGCTGCTGTTCACAAACAGAGAAGGGCTGGTGGCAGATGTGGGGCTCGGAGGCTGCCTGGGGCACAGTGACCATGAAATAATCAAGTTTTCAATGTTCTGTGAAAGAAGGAGGGGCAGCAACAAAACTTCTGCACTGGAATTATGAAGGGCAGACTTTGGCCTATTTAGGATGCAGATTTGGGGAGCACCACATCAGGTCCTGATTTTTGAAAGGAAACAGCCCTTAAAAACAAAGGGGTCCAGGAAGGATGGACACACTTCAGGAAAGTAATCTTAAGGGGAAGGAGCAGCCTGTCCCAGTGTGGCAAAAGATGAGCTAGTGAGGAAAATGACTGGCCTGGCTGCCCATGGAGCTTTTGTGAGAACTCAGGCGAAAAAGACTGGCAGTGCAGGAAGTGTTTAATGATGTCATTAGGTTATGCAGAAATAAAATTAGAGAGGTTAAAGCTCAGTTAGAATTTAAGCTGGTGGCTTCAGTAAAAAAAAAAAAAAAGTTCTTTTAAAAAAAATTATAGCAAGAGGAGGCAGAAGGAGAACCTTTACTCTTTATTGGATGCAGTGGAGAATATAGTAACTAAAGACAAGGGAAAGGCTGAGCTTCTTTACACCTTTTTTGTCTCAATATTCAATATTAGGACAGGTTGCCCTCAGGACAAGTGTTCTCCTGAGCTGGTAGATGGGCACAGGGAGCAGAACAGCCCCTGTAATCCAGGAGGAAGCAGTTGGTGACCTGCTGAGCCACTCAGATGCTCACAGGTGTATGGGATCAGATGGGATCCATCCCAAGGGGGATGAGGGAGCTGGTGGATGAGCTCCCCAGGCTGCTCTCCATCATTTACCATCAGTCCTGGCTCAGCAGGGAGGTCCCAGAGGACTGGAGGTGCCAGTGTGAGCCCATCCCCAAGAAGGGCTGGAAGGAGGATCTGGGGAACTCCAGGCCTGTCAGCCTGACCTGGGTGCCTGGCAAGGTTATGGAACAGATCACCTTGAGTGCCATCACAGGGCACCCACAGGATGGCTGAGGGATCAGAGCCAGCCAGCGTGGATTTCAATATCTGCATTGATGGTCTGGATGAGGGATTGGTCCACCATCAGCAAATGACCAGATGACCCAACCTGTGGATGTGGGAAATCTGTGGAGGGTTGGGAGCCTCTGCACAGGGCCCTTTGACAGGCTGGATCCAGGGCCCAATTCCCAAGGTGAGGGAAAAACTGCCAGCCCACGGGTCCTGCAGGTTCCCTCCAACCCCTGGGAGATTTACAGGCTGGGGACAGGAGGCTGGGCTGGAGAGCAGCCAGGCAGAAAGGGACCTGCAGGGACTGGTGGACCAGGCTGGACATGAGTGCAGTGTCCCCAGGGGATCAAGAAGGCCAATGGTCCTGTTTGGATCAGGAATGGTGTGGATCTGGGAGCAGGGAGTGATTCCACCATTCCAAATTGCAGATGGCACCAAGCTGGGTGTGAGTGTGGATCTGCTGGAGGGCGAAGTGCTGTGTCTGCACCAGGGGAGGTTCAGGCTGGACAATAGGAAGAACTTGGAGGGGCTGGAGCATGTCCAGAGAAGGCAACAAGGCTGGGGAGGGGTCAGGCACAAGTCCTGGGAGGAGTGGCTGAGGGAGCTGGGGTTGTTTATCCTGGAGAAGAGGGAGGCTCAGGGGAGACAAGGCAGTGTCAGGGCACAGGTTGGACTTGATGATCTCCAAGGTCTTTTCCAGCCTTGCTGATTCTGGGATTCTCTGAAACCACCCTTGGAGCAGTTGCAGGATGAGCCCTGGGCCTCCTCTTCAGCAGCTCCAGCAGCCCAGGTCCCTCAGCTTCTCCTGCCAGCCCCAAAGCCCATCCTGTCAGTCCTGCAGAGCCTCTGCAGCTCCTCCTCATTGCCCAGAACAGGGGCCCCAGAGCCAGACACAGCAGCCCAGATGTGCCCCTGGCCTGGGGTGCCTCTGGAACAAGGAGCAGCACCAGGCACTGCAGGAGCCTGCAGACAATTCCTGCAGCACTTGACAGGGATGATCCTGCTCCCCAGGGATGTTCCCATGGTGCCAATGTTTCCATGGTGCCAAGTCAGGAACTGCAATGGGGAGTGGGGCCAGAGAGGAAAGGGCAAACATGGATGGGCTGTTTGCAGGGGAGGGAACAGGGCTGGGCAAGAGGAAGAAATTTGTACCAGGAAGAGTAAAGAAAGCAAAGGTGAAGCAAAGGAAATGCTGAGGGCAGTTTGGGGGTGGCTGCCAGGCAGCCCTGGCTCTGAGCAACAGCGTCTGCAGTGGGACAGGAAACTCCCAGCTGATGGGAACAAACTTTCTGGCTGAGTGCAGAGGCCAGGACAAAGCTGAGTGGTTTCCCTGGTGTCCCCAGCCCTTGCTGGCCCCAGGGGCTGATGGCATTTGTGCTCCCTCAGGTTCATGTCCCCACAGCAACAGCATGGGGGTGCTCCCGCCTGCTGTGTGCAATGCAAACAGGGGCTGCTGAGCCAGTGCTGCCGTGTCTGTGCCTGCAAGGATGGGGCACCTGTGTGAGCTGGGGGAGAGGCCAGGGCTGCAGAGGGGGGATGTTGTTGGCAGCTCCATGAGGACGCTCTGGGACGCTGCCCTGGGCTGTCCAGCGCACTGGGGATGGATCAGCCCCTGCTCTGCTGCTCCTTCCTGTCTGCCCCAGGGCCCTTGCAGAGCCCCAGCCATGCTGTTTGCCCCCAGCCTGCCCATGGCCAGCCTGGGGCTGCTCACGGGGGTTTCTGTGCTGAGCATTGGCCTGGCCGTGTTCTTGAGAGAGCCTGGGCAAGGAGCCTGGAGCCCCCAGGGCCTGGCCTGAGGCGTCAGCGCTGCCCCAGCAGTGCCCATGGCCTGTCCCTGCTGCAGCCCTGGCACTGCCACCCCCAGGGCTGTGCCCGGCCCTGAGAGCACTCAGGCCCTACAGCAACACCAGGGCCACCAGGGGCGGGCGGGGCATGGGCGGCAGCAGCACTGGCAGCACCAAGTACTGCTGCTGCTGCTGGGCACAGCTGCTGGGCCAGCACTGATCTGTCCCTAGCTCTGCACACAGACATTGCTGCTGCAGCTCCAGAGAAGGCAACAAAAGGGCATCTCTGCAGAAAACTGGGCTGGGAGATCCTTTATTTCATTTGAAGCCACCAGGAGTGCAGCCCATCATTGACACAGTCTGTGGTGACAGGGAAGGTGGAGAGAAACAAAATGAGAAATGGCACAAGGAATGGCTTTGTTTATTGACAATATGATAAAACTATAAACAAAAGAAAAAAATCTCCAGAATGAAACCAAGAAGAAGTATCAAAAATTACTTTTATTACAAGTGATTAGAGGAAATTGGGCAACAGTTTAATGTTTCTGAGAGCATCCAGTCATCAGTCTCCACACTGCAGCCTTGAGCTCCTGGTTCCTCAGGCTGTAGATGAGGGGGTTCAGGGCTGGAGGCACCACCGAGTACAGAACTGACAGGGCCAGATCCAGGGATGGGGAGGACATGGAGGGGGGCTTCAGGTGAGCAAATATGCCAGTGCTGACAAACAGGGAGACCACAGCCAGGTGAGGGAGGCAGGTGGAAAAGGCTTTGTGCCGTCCCTGCTCAGAGGGGATCCTCAGCACAGCCCTGAAGATCTGCACATAGGAGAAAACAATGAACACAAAACAACCAAAACTGAAACACGCACCAACAGCAAGAAGCCCAAGTTCCCTGAGGTTTGAGTGTGAGCAGGAGAGCTTGAGGATCTGTGGGATTTCACAGAAGAACTGGCCCAGGGCATTGCCATGGCACAGGGGCAGGGAAAATGTATTGGCTGTGTGCATGAGAGCATTGAGAAAGGCACTGGCCCAGGCAGCTGCTGCCATGTGGGCACAAGCTCTGCTGCCCAGGAGGGTCCCGTAGTGCAGTGGTTTGCAGATGGACACGTAGCGGTCATAGCACATGATGGTCAGCAGGAAATACTCTGCTGAGAGGAAGAACACAAAAAAAAAAGAGCTGTGCAGCACATCCTGTGTAGGAGATGTTCCTGGTGTCCCAGAGGGAATTGTGCATGGCTTTGGGGACAGTGGTGCAGATGGAGCCCAGGTCACTGAGGGCCAGGTTGAGCAGGAAGAAGAACATGGGCGTGTGCAGGTGGTGGCTGCAGGCTACGGCGCTGATGATGAGGCCGTTGCCCAGGAGGGCAGCCAGGGAGATGCCCAGCAAGAGGCAGAAGTGCAGGAGCTGCAGCTGCCGTGTGTCTGCCAATGCCAGCAGGAGGAAGTGCCTGATGGAGCTGCTGTTGGACATTTGCTGGGGCTGCACATGGGGACCTGTTCATGGAGAAAGGATTGTGACAAATCAGGAGAGGCTGCTTTGAGCCAAACCTGGGCCATTCCCTTCAGGCTGTTCTGCTGGGATTCACCCACCCTTGTTCCTTCTCTGGGAATACCTTCACCCAGGTCCCTGCCTGAGCTCCAGTTGTGCTGGCTGAGTGTGCCAGGAGCACCAGGGCTGTGCGTGGGGACTCTCATGGAGCCCTCCCTGCCCCACTGCCCTGGGTTTGTGGCCATGTGGCAGAGGGACACGTTTGGATATTCAGAATTTGTCAGGGGAATCACTCCTAATGCAGACAGGCTTGGCATCTGCATCTCATTCACAGTCCTATAGGACATGATGGCAGGAGGTTTTTTTAAGAATTGTTTTCTTCCCCCACACATTCATTCCTGGCTCTCTGAGGTCAGAAATCCCCAGCATTCCTGCTGCACTCAGAGTTTGCCACTGAGAGATGAGAAAAAAAGGATTCCCCTGTGGCTGAGGGAAGGTGAGGGGCCGGATGGGCTTGTTCCCAACTGCCCTGGCTTTGCACCTTTGGCTGCAATCAGAGCACAATCACACTCCTGGGTCACCCTGGGATAAACCAGACCCTGCCCAGAGCAGAGGGATCCCTGAATGTCTCACCCTCTCTCAAGGTCTCTGGGCAAGGTCTCAGCACCCCCTTGTGCCAAGGACACTCACGGCTCCCTTGGCAAACCCAACAGCATTTCCTCAGCTGTGGCAGCTCTGCCCTTCCCTGTGGGACATTCAGGGAACTCCCAGAGGCTCTGGCACAGATTTGCACCAGGAGGGCAGCTCAGAGCCTGGAAGGGCACAGCAAGGAGATCCCTGGCTGTGCCCATGATGGGATCTCAGGGAGGGGGCTCAGCTCATTCCCCTTTCCCATGGACTGCTTTGCCCACAGCCCCACAGGTGCCAGGGAAGCTTGGACACCCCATTCCCATGGACACCCCTGCCTGGCAGGAATGCCAAGGGCAGTGCCTGACTCAGCTGCTGCAAATGCCAGAGCCTCCCTGAGAGCAGCAGATAACAGTGACAATATCAGGGCAGTGCAGAACCAAGAGAAGATGTTGTGGTGCTGTGCCTGGGAGGGCAGGGCAGAGACAGCCGGGCACTCAGGACAGTGTTCCTGTGCCCAGCTGTGCCCAGCACCTCCCACACACCAACAGTGCCCTCCTGCCCCCAGCACTGCTCTCTTCAGCCCCCTCTCCTTCCCTGAGCATCTCCCTGGGCCTGGACATTCCCTCCTGAGAGGAGCCTTGTCCCTGCCAGCGCTCACAGAGCCCATCCCAGCCTGTGTGCCCTGGCCCCGGCCCTACAGAAACCTGCCTGTGTGCAGGGCCCTGGCTGGGGCAGGCTCTGTGTGCAGCTGGGCAAGGGCAGCTCAGGAGAGCCCTGCTGGGCCCTGCAGAGGTGATGCTGCTGCTGTCCAGGGCTGAGGAGTGGCTGAGGGCCCTTTGGGAGGCTCCCAGCAGAGACTGACCACCCAAAGTTACAGTTCTGGAGTCTCTGTAAATGTTCAAACATTCCTTTGATGATCCTGTGTGTCCCTTTCAACTCAGAATGTTCTGTGATTCTGGGATTACAATTCCTGTTCTGCTTCTCTCATCCCCCTGTTGTCTATAATGAGAAAAAAAAAAAAAAAAGCCCCTTGTAAACAGTGTTAGAACAGTAAAGTAAAAACCAGACATTAATTGGAATCTTCCTGGTGTGGGAATAGGGCACACCAGCTCCTGATTTCAACAATTTATTAAGGTTGATTAATTAGGATATTTAACAGGACCATCCAATAGGAGATTCAGTTTCCCCAGTTATACATCCCTGGCTCAACCCAGTGGAGTAGGTCCAAAGGCTTCTTTTCCTACACTTTTTATTATGACTGCTCATATTCTGGTCAATTTAAAAATGTTTTTGTAGGTCCTTCCTGATAATAAGACTATTTGATAATAAGACTGACTATAAGACAGTATTTCAGGAATATATTTAGACAGTCAGGTTATTAAGAGAAAGGTAAGCAAACATACTAGAGTTAATTAAGGATTAAAGCTATATAAGTATATAATAGTAGTTTAATAGAGTTAAGAGTTTAATAGAGTTAGGTAAGGATTATAGTATTATAACTATATAATAGTAATTTACAAAACTATGAATATATAAAAATGTATAAAATGCAAAAATCTTTTTGTCATCACCCAAACTTTGCCATCCTTCTCCAAGCAGGAAATTGAAATCACTCTCAGGAAAGCTCCTGATTTTTCCAGCAATCCCAGGCTTACCTTCTTTTGGGAACTGCCCTCTGGAGCTGTGCCCAGGCTGGTCTGGAGCTGGGAGCAGCCCTGCCCCACCCAGCCCTCTCAGCAGCAGCCCCTGCCCTGCTCAGGGTGGCTCCTTCCCCCCAGAGCTTCTCCCCAGTGCTGGGAGCAGCTGCCAGGGCTGGCTGAGAGCTGTCCCTGGCAGGCAGCAGAGTCCCTGCCCCAGCACAGTGCCCTGGGCTGCAGGACCCTGCTCTGCAGGACAGCCCTGGGCACCCCTGGCTGCTCTGCACAAGAGACAATCAGAGAATGTACTCACAGGGTCTGTAGGCATTGGGATGTTCCAGCTTTAGGAGATGGCTCCAGGAGCTGCAGCTGCATTGTCCTGCAGCCAGAGGTTCCTGTGCCAAGGGCTGGCAGTGATTCTGCCCCAGGCACTTCTCAGCCCCTTCCCAGCCCTGACTGATTGAAGCTCTCTGTGCCTCTGTGCTGTGCCTGGGCTGGCTGCAGGCAGTGCCCCAGCCCTGCTGGGCTGGCAGAAGAGCTGCTCATCAAGAGAAATGTGCTTTTGAAGCTCTTCTTGGTTACCAGGAGCTGCCTCTGTGCCAGGAGCCCAGCCCAGCTCAGCAGCACAGACACAGCACAAGGACTTTAATGAGCCTCTGGGGGCTTTGTGCTCAGGCCCTGAACATCAGTCCCTGAGAGGGAGCTGAAGAAACCTCTCCAGAACTCCAAGTCAGAATCCAACTCCAAAGTTTCTTGGACTTTTAATGGGTCCCACTGAGGGACACGACTGAGAAAGTGTCCCCAGGCCCCAGGCAGAGCAGAGAACTGCAGGCAGTGATGACAGGTGGGGACAAAGAGAAGCCAAGTCTTGGTGCCCTGGGGCACAGCAGGGTCTGTGCCACCAAGGGCTGGGAGGAGACACCTTGTCCTGAGGCCCTGGGGCCTCCTGGCACAGCCCCAGCCAGGCTGGGCACTGTCAGCCCCTTGTCCTGCCCTCAGCATCCCCCCAGCCCACATCCCAGTGGCCTCAAGGATCTGCTGGAAGGAGTCCCTGGGGAGCCTTTGCTCAGCAATGGCCCTGGGGGCTCCTTCATGCTCCCTGCAGGGACTGCAGGTTTTTTCAAAGGACTTTGGGTTTTTTTTTTGCCTTGGAGTCTCTGAGAGGTTTGTGCAATCATGGCCTCCAATTATCTGCTTTAATTAGTCCCTTGAGAGGCTTTTCTGTAACAACACTCAGTGGGACTCATTAATGCTTCAAGGTACTTCAGTTATTTTAAGGTACTTGGTGTTCCCTTTTTTTGATACAGACTCTGTGAGAGGTTTGTGCAATCATGGCCCCAATTATCTGCTTTAATGAGTCCCTTGAGAGCTTTGTACTGACACTCAGTGGGGCTCATTAATGCTTTGAGATACTCACCCGCAATTTTTAAGGTATTTTGGATTCTCCTTTCCACTCTGAATCTCTGAGAGGTTTTTTCTGCAATCCTGGTCTGCAATTCTCTCCTCCAAGGAGTCCATGAGGGGCCTGTGTTGGGGATGGACCTCAGTGGGGCCCATTCATGCTTTTGAGACACTTTGAGTTTTTCCTCTTACTTTGATTCCTGGAAAGGTTTGTGCAATCTCCTCTCAAGCCCTGAGATTCCAGGCTCAGCTCCTAATGCACCACGGGGCTCAGTAGGATCAAGCAAGTCCTGACAAACCATGGCTCTGCCTTGATTTCCCTCTGGTCTAATGCAGTTCATCAGGAAAATTTCCTTCAACAGTTATGGAGAAATATTTCAAAGAATTTCTAAGAAACATGTAATCCTATCTTAAAGGGTGTCCTTTTTTGCTCTTCTTATTATACAAGAGGTGATAGCAGCATTCTGTGATTGATTTGATCCAGGGTCTCTTCTAAGGAGGTCTGGCCAGGTCAGTGATGTTGTACCTTGGAGCTGACCCAGTGTGGACAACCTTGTCCCACATTCCCCAACGCCATGTGAGAAAAAAAAATTACTTTCAAAAATTTAAATGCTTTATTAAGACCTTATCAAAATACAACAGAAGACTGAATAAAGAATACAGAACCAGAAGCAAATAATTCAGCCACCATGTGCTTATCTACAAAATGGATGTTCTGACTTTTACACCTCTAGCCCCTCCCAAAGTCTTGTCAATCGACTCCTTCTTCACTGTCCAGTGGTGGAGATCACTGTCTTACACCTTGATTGGAAGTCAGGGGCTGCCATAGTAACAAGCCAACCCTCCCAAATGCCCCGACTACTGAGGTCATCCTGTGATAACAATGCAAGGGGGAGGAGAAGGATAACTATACATCCACAAAACGTCTCTTAACATATATTTAATATTCACCCCTTAATTGTGAGAGTCAGCCATAGGATTACTCATCTATTACAAGCCTCTCTTTTCTTTTTCTATAAGTCATTTTGCTTGAACAATTAAGTAAAAAATTTTGTCTCTCTTGAATGAGTCATACAGCATCTGTTGTTGTGGGCAAGGACAGTGGGAATAGGAGAAAAAAATCTCAGGTTTTTCTTAGACACACTTATTTGGAATGGACAAAAGGGCATCCCAGAGGTCCAGTATGGCTTTGACTCCCATCTACCGTGCCCATGTGGCTGCTACCCATAGTTGGTGTATCTTAGGGGTGAGTACAGAGGGCAACTCGGTTCTGCCCTCCAGTCCTGTTGAATTAAAGACAACTGCGAAATGATAGAGGTCTGGCATGGCCTTTTGTCCCTACATTACCATGCCTATGAGGTTGCTACCTGCAGCAGGGCTGTAGAGCCTTCTTGGTAGCAAACAAAGGGGCCAACCTGGTCTTGCCCTCCTTCCTTTGTCCTATTTTCTTAAAGATGCTGTCCCATTACCTTTTGCAGTCCCTTGTGTACTTCCCTTCAACAGATGCTGGTAATTCTCACCCATTAAAACAGGAAGACAGTTCTCAAGCTGGATGGTGGAAGCTTGGCTCTACTTTTCAGGCATCTTGGTGTTTTTCTGGTTTTCTTTCAGTCTCTGCTTGAGAGTCAATCTCATTTCACCCAGCCTGGATGTTACAGTCCACTCTTTGGGTTCTTCTACTGGGCCTTTGACTCTGTTGCCATGAGTCCATGCCCGCTCTGCAGTTCGCACGGCTGATTTGATGGTGAGCAGTACCTGAAAGGGACCTTCCCACTGTGGAGTTGGAGGCTGATCTCTCCGTGACTTAATCATCACCCAATTCCTGGGTTTAATATTATGGATTCTTAAATCCAGGGTGGTAGTTTGAGGAATTGCCCCTTTATGTCTTAGCCCTTCTAAGGTTTGTGCTATAGACATCACTTATTCCTTGGCATTGGTTTCCCATTCCTCATAGGTGGCAACCTTCTGGGGTGAGGTCAGGAAGGGTAACCCAAACATCATTTCATAGGGTGACACACCCCAGATCTGAGGGGGGTTGGGTTCTAATTCTTAATAAGGCCAAAGGGAGACATTTTATCCATGACATTTGGGTTTCAATCATTAGCTTAACTAGAGCTCTTTTAAGAGTTTGATTCATTCTCTCAACCTGACCAGAACTCTGTGGATGCCATGGAGTGTGTAATTCCCATTTTACTCCCAGGGCCTGAACAACTTTCTGCAATATCTTTGATGTGAAATGAGTTCCCCCAGTCTGAATCAATTCTGTTTGCCATCCCATATAAGGGAATGATTTATTCTAGAAAGTGTTTTACTCACAACACTGGCATTGGCTTTCACAGTGGGTACCACCTCTACCCAATGAGTCATGTGATCTACTATCACTGGCAAAAACTGGTTTTTTGTATGTGGGGAAGCTCAGTAAAGTCTACTTGGATGTTTTGGAAGGGCCATAAGGCTAGTTCTCGCCCTCCTCTGGGTGTTTTCCTCATGATTTTCTTATTCACTTGTTGACATATCACACACTGTCCCAAGTTACTTGGTTAGCTATTCTAAAAATTTCTGCATCCATCCCCAATCCCCTTAGAAACTGATCATTTTGCTGCTTGTGTACCCCAATGTGTTGTTCCATGTATGCCTTCTAGCATTTTTTTGGCAAAGGGGTTTATTCAACATTTGCCTCCCATCTGCTAATCTCCACTTCCCTTGGTTTTCTTTCTTGGCTCCTATTTTAAGGAGTTCTTCCTCTACTGTCCAACTGAATACGGGAACTTTTTGCATGTCTCTCATGAGTGTTAATACTATTATTAGTTTTCCTGTCTCTGATTCAGTTGCATTTTTAGCTGCTAAACTGGTTAAATTGCTTCCTTGTGCCTCCTGAGCCGCCCCTATTTGATGTCCTTTAACATACACCACTGCTACTTCCTCTGGCAATTGTAAGGTTTCTAACTCTTCTAAAACAAATTTTTCGTGAATCAGTCCCTTTCCCTTTGAATTTAATAGCCCCCTCTCTTCCCAAATTTTTCCAAATGTATGCACTATTCCAAAAGCGTATTTTCAGTCTGTATCTATTGTTCCCCTTTTCTGTGCTAATATTTCCAGAGCTCGTTTTAGGGCATACAACTCACATGCTTGGGCTGACCAGTTGGAAGGTAACTTTCTCTTTTCTATGGCCACCAACCCTTCATGCACTATAGCGTACCCAATACCCTGTGCCCCTTTATTACCCGTGAAGATCCATCAATGTACATTCGTTTTCCACCTTGGAGTGGTTGATCTGTCAGGTCCTCTCTTACTCTAGTTTGATAGTTTATAACGTCTAGGCAATTATGTATTAGTTCCTCATCTGGTTCTCCATATAAAAACTGGGCAGGGTTGAGTTGGTTACTCAGGATTAGCTCTAAACCATTATCTATTAAGAAAACTTCATACTTTAGCACTCAGGAATCAGTGAGCCATTTCTCAGCCTTTTGGCTCAGGATGTTTAACTGAGTTTGGGATATATATCTTCAATTTTCCCCCAAAGGTTAATGTTTTTGTTTTTCTACATGAGTAGGGCAGTCACTGCCACAGCCTGAATGCAGGTTGGCCACCCCTGGCTGACAGGGTTAGCAGTTTTGATAAATAGGCCACTGGTTTCCTGGATCCTCCCCAGTCCTGGGCTAACACTCCATTTGCTACCCTTTTGTCCTGGTTCAGAGCAAATCTGGGAGAGAACCCCAAAGGGGCCCCTGTGGGAAAGCAGATGACACCGGTCCCTCCCCCAACTGGTCCAAGGGAAAATACCTCCTTGGAAAAAGTGGGAAAAAACTGTTTATTAAACAATAAAACCTAAACAATATTAAACTATAAAACCCCTCGTCTTCTCCAAAAGAGATGACAAAACTGAGAAAGTCCCTCCCTGTGTTGCAGCTCAGCTCATGTCAGTCTCTGATCAGTCCCTGGTGCTGGAAATGCCATGTCCCAAAGGCCTGATTATATGGGCCACAGGTGCAGTTGCTGGTGCTCCCCTGGGTGTTCAGTCCAGAGCAGGTTTCAGGAGATCCAAAGAAAAGGGAAAAAAAAAAAAAAACCCACAGTCCAGGGAACTTTTTGCCTCAGCAAGCTAAAACTAACTAAAAGCAAAACAGAGCTCTGTCCTGGCACTGTCTTTCCAGATGGGAACAACACAGTCCAGGAGCAGGAATGTGGACAGTGATCCAGCAGTGTCTGAAAACAACCATGAAACCTTCTTCTCCCCCCCCTTCACTCTCTGGAACAAGTCTTAAAGATCCAAAACTTATTATTCAGCATAACAGAACAAGATGATTGGGGATAAAAGCATCATATAGTCAACCCAGGACATGCTGCAAGGCACCATGGGGAAGCTTCTTTTCCTCACCCTGAGCTGTGAGGAATGCCTGGTGTCTAAGGGCATCTCTCCAGGGGATTGCTGCAGACCTCTCCCAGTAAGCTCACAGGTCTCCAAACACACACTGGAGTTGTCTGGGGCCATTTCTCCATTTCTCTGCTCTCCTGCACCAAGGCAACCCCCCTGGCAAGTCTTACCCCAGTCCAATGGCTCTCCATGGAGCTTTCCCAGGAAATCCCAAGGTGGGGTGTGCCCCAAAACCACCTCAGAAACCAAGATACCCCAGCATCTCTTCATGAACATGGAATATCAAAAAAATGGGCTCCCTCCCTTCATCATCCCCAAATTTTGGCTGTCTCATTCCAGACCCCAACCCACCTTCCCAGTCCCAACCCCATGCCATCCCACCCCTCCTGGACATCAAGATCCCACTTCCCAATCCCATTTCCCCCATTTTCCACCTCCCAAACCCCATCCCACCCATCCTGCCCCACCCAATGCCCATCTCACCCATCCTCCTGATTTGCAGCCCACTAAAACCCAACCCCTTTCAAGCCCATTCCCACCAAAGGGCTGTGGAAAGGAGGAAATTTGGGGATGGGATTGAGTACTTTCCAGTGGCATTGAGTGTTTTGAGCTGACAGATCAATCCCTCTAATCTTTTGGAGTTCCAAGAAATAAAGACAACCAAACACAACAATACCCCAAAAACCCCCCATATCCTCCCAGATATCTCCCAGAATCCAAGTTTTCCCTCAAAACACAAGTAAAATGTGAGGCTTTAGATGCCTTTGATGAACTGGGTCGATTTTTACGCCAATTTTCTGTGTTTTGAAGGGAGGGAGATAAATCAAAAGATAATGAGAGGCAAAGAAAAAGGAACACAAATCACTTCCCACTGTGTATCACAAGGAATGTGGGTCACCAGGGCTCTGACAAATGTGGGTCCTCCGATGGGGATGGAGATGGAGCAGTGCATGAAGCTCTTCCTGCAGTCGGGGCTCTCACAGGGCTTCCCTTACCGGTGCCTCCGTTGGTGTCAGGTAAAGAATGAGCGGTCTGAGAAGCTCTTCCCACACTGGGGACACTTGTAGGGCCTCTCCCCAGTGTGGATGCGCCGGTGGGTGATGAGGTTGGAGTTGTGCTTGAAGCCCATCCCGCAGTCAGGGCAGCGGAAGGGCCTCTCATCTGTGTGAATCCGCTGATGCTGGAGGAGATTGGAGCTGGTGTGAAACCTCTTCCCACACTGGGTGCACTCATAGGGCCTCTCCCAGTGTGGATCGGTTGACAACTGATGAGTTCTGAGCTGCAGCTGAAGCCCTTCCCACACTCCCCCACACTTGTAGGCCCATTCCCAGTGTGGATCATCTGGTGGCGGATCAGGTTGAAGCTCTGCCTGAAGCTCTTCCCACACTCCAAGCACTTGTAGGGCTTCTCCCCATCATGAAGCTGCTCATGGGCCACCAGCTCTGAGCTCTGGCTGAAGCTCTGTCCACCTTCCTGGCTCAGGTGGGTCTTTCCTCCTCAGAGCACCCTGGCCTGGGTTTGCAGCCCCTCCTCCTGTGGGATCTCTGTGCCTTTTCTTCCCTGTTGGATTCCTGTGCCCCAAAAGTCGCTCAAAATGGCCTCTTCCACGAGGTTCTGCTGTGGGATTTGTCCTCCCTGGTCTCCATCCTCAGCTCCTTGTCTGGGGAGGAAGGACAAGGAGAGGATGGGATTTGCCTCGTGTGCCAGAGGGAAGGGGAAGGAGATCCCCCAGTGCATCCCTGGCAGGATGGGGTTGGCAGCAGGGTTGTCCTGCAGCCAGGGGCTGTGCTGGGCTGGGAGATGGAGCAGGAGAGAGGGGAAAGGGACACTGACTTCCTCCTCACCTGCCTGGGTGTCCCGGGGCATCTTCCCTTCCTTGCAGCCTCCTCCTCCATCTAGCAAAGGTTTGGGAATGGGAATTCCTGTTTTGGGAGGAAAACAAGGGTGGAAGCACATTGACTTTTTTACTGGTTTGAAGGCATCTCTGGGGAGTGGTCTCTGTCCCAGAATTACAATCCAATATCAAAATGAAGATCAAGGCAATGATACAGAAACACTGCCTTTTAAACTGACAGAGTCTGGGGTTAACCTGACACCCTGTTGCTCAGGGTGGTGGCTGCAGTCCCATTAAATGGTGGCTGCAGTCCTGTTGGAGGATGAACCAGTCCAGGGATTCTGGGGAAAGCAGTGATCCTGTAGAAGGGTCTGGTCTTCCCCCTGAAGGTCCAGTGGTGGTTCTGGAGCTCTTGTCCTCTGGGAATCCAGAAAGCAAAGCTGCTCCTGGTGTTAACAAAGCCTCAGCTTATATCCAGGTAGGAATGCTTGGATCCTCCCCTGGAGAGCATCCCACAATGGGATGATGGAATTTGCCCATCAGTCCTGCAGTGACACAAAAAAATGGCCCATTCACACAAGATATCTCCCCTGGAGGGCGTTATCAGGGCTGAGTCATGGAAGAGATAAAGAACACTGCCCCACCTGTTTATAGCAGTTGATGAAGATGGGGATTGAAAACATGCATTTGGTTACATCTTGCATTGCAACCTGAAACAGTGGGGTAATCCCTGGCTCAGGGGTGAACACCACCCCTTACCCAAACTGGATGGGTTTAAAACCCCACCCTGGGAAGGCCACACACACAGGGGACAATGTCACTTTTGCCCTGCTCCAGGGAGGTCTCTGTCCCTGTCACTCCCTTGCTCTCTTTCCTCTTTCTTTCCATCTCTCTCTACCTCACATTTACTGTTCAATTTCTGTTCTGGATTTGGTCTCATTAGCACTTTAATTAGGGGTCAGAGGCATCTCTCTTCAAATTTCTTAACCAGACTGTGACATTATTTTGGCAAAGTGAGTTCAGGGCACTGTTGTCTGGACCTCAAGTGCCTTTGCACAACAGCATGGTTCCCTCCACTTAGGAGGTTGTGGTTCTGTCTGGAGGAACTCTGAAACTTGTTACAATTTCCTCTCCAATTTATTGGAAGAACTGATGGGGAAAATGGCTGTTGTGGGTCTGGAGTGTAAAGATATTATTTTGTTTTCCTTCGGTGAAAAGTTTGTTAAAATCACTGGAGTTTCCTCAAATGATACCAGTGTGGCCTGACAACGTTCATTCAATAAAAAGTGGGTTTCATTGAAAACAAAGCTCTGTCAGAAGTCCTACTGTTCCAGTTCAAGTAAAAATTCCCAAATAAGTCAGTGAATTCCCAGGTGTCCTGGGTTGACTGCAGTTGCTGAAATCCCCAATCGTCTTGTTCTGTTCATGCTGAATAATAAGTTTGCCTTTAAAGGTGTTCCACTCATTGAAGGGGGGGGAGAGAAGAATGGCAGTTTTTTTCAGAACTGTACTCACCCCTACACATTCCTGCCCTGGACTGTGTTGTCTGTGGCTGCACTGGCAATGGGACAGCCTCTCTCCTTTGCTTTTAGTTAGCTAGCTAGGGCAAAGAAGTTCCCTGGACCTTTGGGCTCCTTTTTTTCCCCTTCCCCTTTGGACCTCTTAAAAACCTGCTCTGGACTGAACACCCAGGGGAGCACCGGCAGCTGCACCTGGGCCCACCAGGGCCGGGCCTGGCCTGGGGTGACATTCCCAGCACCGGAGGGACTGATCAGAGACTGAGTGAGCTGAGGCTGCACCCCCGGGAAGGGACTTTCTCAGTTTGCCATCTCTTTTGGAGTGGCAAGGGATCTTACTGTTTGATATTGTGTAGATTTTACTGTTTAACAAACAGTTTTTCCACCTTTCTCCAAGGAGATATTTTCTCCCGGACCAGTTGGGGGGGAGGGCTGATTGGATCTGCTGTACTACCGGAGCTCCTTTGGGGATTCTCTCCCAAATTTGCCCTAAACCTGGACAAATACATCTATTGGCCCAACCCCGTGGCCTGAAAAGGTGGAAAAAAGCTTTATTGATTGTGTGTTGGTTGTGTTCGCTGTCAGTAGCCAGGCTGCTTCAATTCATAATGTCTCTTGGGGTAGAGGCCTTCGTGTGGCTCTGGGCTCTAGACATTTTTGAGGTTACAATACCTTTCTGGTCACTAGGATTATTGTCTATAAAACGTAATTTCTATGGTAGAGGGATTGGCTGGATTGGAATAGCTGTTGTGCTGGCCTTGGTGATAATGATTTATAAAGCATTTACAAAAATGCTGGCATCTGTTTATGATATGTATGGTTTATGGTTTCTTTGTCCCACCCTGCATCTCAATTCCATTAGTATGTTTTGGGAATTTATTAGTAATTACACCCAGTCTGTTAGAGGAGGGCTGGGAATAAGGCTTTCCAGCCTTTCCTTTCCTTCTTCTCCTTTGGATCTGTTATGTCACTTTTTGAGAATGTTCAGTTTCCCCTGAATGTTAAAGGAGACCATCTTTCTGGTATTTAATCTGGTAAGCTTCCTCTATATGGTTCTGCAGCTTCTCTAGAATGAGGGCTGAGATATCCAGAAGAGTTGGTGAGACCCCTGACCCAGAAGCAGATGCAGGTGTGAAAAATCCTGAGTGGTTTGGAGAATGGGAAAATATAGGCCAAACCCTGAAGGAATTTTCTGATCCTGTAGACTGGGATTTTCCACAGGAACAAATTCAGAACCCAGCTGAGGTGGGGAAATACCTGAAAGAGAAGTGCCAAAGCGATTCTAAGGAGAAAAGGCTAATTGCAATAAGCTGGGCCCTGGCCTATGCTTATAACACTCTGTTAGATAGTGTAGGGCAGCAGACAGAGGCAGGGGGCAGGGAGACAAAGCAGCAGCTACCACAGTCATCCCAGGCTCGAAGCCAGCAGCTAAACCAGATAGAAGAGCCTAAGCCGCTGGCAGTTGCTGCTGGGAGAAAAGCACAAAAGCAAAACCAATCGGCCAGTGACTGATGATGATGATCCAGGCGAAGGACCCTCAGCACCAACTGATATAAAAGCCAAAGTTAACGCAACTGACACAGCATCAGGGGCCAATATTGAGTCTTATTCCCTGAAGGACCTTCGTGGCCTAAGGAAGGATTACACCCGAATGACCTGATGAATCCATAATTAGTTGGTTAGTCCGTCTCTGGGATGCTGCAGGCGAGGCTACAATTCTGGACGGCACTGAAGCAAGGCATTTGGGATCCCTGTCACAGGATCCTGTCATTGACCAAGAAAATGATGAGGGAGGCTAACCCTCTCAGCCTCTGGGCACGGGTCCTAAGAAGTGTAGCACTAAGATACCTGTGGCAGACGATCTCTACATGCAACAAACCCAGTGGAAAACAATAGAACAAGGGATTCAACGCTTGAGGGAAATGGCAGTGGCAGAGATTGCCTTCTCAGGATGATGCAAACACTGTAAATCCAGACTTGGTACTATGCACATCTGTGATGTGGAGGAAACTTGTCCGACTGGGGCCATGAGAATATGCTTCTGCTTTAGCAATAATGTCCCAAGATGATGGTGAGGAGACTGTGCTTGATATGGCAAAGAAGCTCTGAGCATATTCAGATGCTGTGCATGGCCCAACACATGCCAGAATTGCAGTGGTGGAAACACGTCTGCAGGCATTAGAGGACAAGATAGAGGAGAATCATAAGAAGCTCAGAGAGCAGATTAAAGAAGACCTTCTCCAAATCTCGGCAATACAGATCAGAGGTTCTGGTACCCAAGGCAGACGTTCCCTGGATGGCAAGAGAAGGTACACCCCACGAACTGAGCTGTGGTTCTACCTGTGTGATTGTGGAGAAAACATGGGGAGATGGCATAAAAAACCTACTGCTGCTCTGGCACAATGGGTGCGTGAACTGAAGACTCAGAGAGGAAGTTCCAAAAGGGAAGCAGCTCCAGTGGCCAGTAACCGAACTGTCACATATGATGATAATGACAATATTTTTGATCCCCTTGAAGGAACCTCCAAGACATATGCCCAGGGAAAGAAGGATAATCAGGCTTAGAGGGCCCCTGCCTCTAGCCAGGTAGAGGCTGGGGAAACCGTGTTTTTGGACTGTGTGGATTCGTTGGCCTGGCACATCTGAACCACAAGAATACAAAGCTTTGGTTGACACTGGTGCACAATGTACATTAATCCCATCGAGACATGTGGGGACAGAGTCTGTTTCTATTGCTGGTGTGACAGGGGATCCCAGGATTTTACTTTGGTGGAAGCTGAGGTAAGCCTGACTGGAAATGCGTGGAGGAAACACCCTATTGTAACTGGCCCAGAGGCCCCATGCATTTTAGGTATAGACTTCCTTCGAAGTGGGTATTTCAAAGACCCAAAGGGACTCAGATGGGCATTTGGAATAGCTGCTGTAGAGACAGAGGGTGTAAAGCAGCTGAACAGCTTGCCTGGACTGTCAGAAAACCCATCTGCAGTAGGTCTCCTGAAGGTGGAAGAGCAACGAGTACCAATTGCCACCTCAACAGTGCACTGCCGACAGTACCGAACAAATCGAGATGCTGTGATCCCCATCCATAAGATGATCCGAGAGCTGGAGAGCCAAGGGGTGGTCAGCAAGACCCACTCACCCTTCAACAGCCCCATTTGGCCTGTGCGTAAATCTGAAGGAGAATGGAGATTGACTGTGGACTACCGTGCATTGAATGAAGTGACTCCACCACTGAGTGCTGCTGTGCCGGACATGCTGGAACTCCAGTATGAGCTTGAGTCCAAGGCAGCAAGGTGGTATGCCACTATAGACATTGCCAATGCATTTTTCTCCATTCCTCTGGCAGCAGAATGCAGGCCTCAGTTTGCTTTCACCTGGAGGGGTATGCAGTATACCTGGAACCGACTGCCCCAGGGGTGGAAGCACAGCCCCACCATTTGCCATGGACTGATCCAGGCTGCCCTAGAAAAAGGATGAGGCTCCAGAACACGGCAGTACATTGATGACATCATTGTGTGGGGAAACACAGCAATGGAAGTGTTTGAGAAAGGAGAGAAAATCATCCAGATTCTCCTAAAAGCTGGCTTTGCCATCAAAAGAGCAAAGTCAAGGGACCAGCTCAAGAGATCCAGTTTCTGGGAGTGAAGTGGCAAGATGGACAGCATCAGATTCCCACAATGTCATCAACAAGATCACAGCAATGTCTCCATCATCCAGCAAGAAAGAAACACAAGCTTTCCTAGGCGCCATAGGTTTTTGGAGGATGCACATTCCTGAATACCGTCAGATCGTGAGCCCTCTTTACCTGGTCACCCGTAAGAAGAACACTTTCCACTGGGGCCCTGAGCAGCAGCAAGCCTTTGCACAGATCAAGCAGGAGATTGCTCATGCAGTAGCCCTTGGCCCAGTCAGGACAGGACCAGATGTGAAGAATGTGCTCTACTCTGCAGCTGGGAACCATGGCTTGTCCTGGAGCCTTTGGCAGAAGGTGCCTGGGGAGACTCGAGGCCTGACCACTGGGATTTTGGAGTCGAAGCTACAGAGGGTCTGAAGCCAACTACACTCCAACAGAGAAGGAAATCTTGGCTGCCTATGAAGGAGTCCAGGCTGCCTCAGAGGTGATTGGCATGGAAGCACAACTCCTCCTGGCACCCCGACTACCAGTGCTGGGGTGGATGTTTAAAGGAAAGGTTCCCACCACCCACCACACCACCAGTGCTACATGGAGCAAATGGATTGCTGTTATCACACAGTGTGCCCGTATTGGAAACCTGAATCGCCCTGGGATTCTGGAGATAATTACAAACTGGCCGGAAGGTGAGAACTTTGGTCTCACTGATGAAGAGGAACAAGAACCAGTAACACGTGCTGAAGAAGCTCCTCCATATAACCAACTGCCACCAGAGGAAACACGCTACGCTCTTTTCACTGATGGTTCCTGTCACATCATAGGGTTGAACCGGAAGTGGAAAGCAGCTGTATGGAGCCCCACACGACAGGTTGCACAAGCTACCATAGGAGAAGGTGGATCAAGTCAACTTGCAGAACTCAAAGCTGTTCAGCTGGTCCTGGACATTGATAAGAGAGAGAAATGGCCAAAGCTCTACCTTTATACTGATTCATGGATGGTAGCCAATACTCTTTGGGGATGGCTGGAAAGGTGGAAAAAGGCCAACTGGCAGTGTAGGGGAAAACCAATCTGGGCTGCTGATGAATGGAAAGACATTGCCACTCGGTTAGAGAAGCTACCTGTGAAAGTCCGCCATGTAGATGCCCATGTCCCCAAGAGTTGGGCTAATGAGGAACACCGAAACAACAAGCAGGTAGATCAGGCAGCAAAAATAGAGGTGTCAAAGATAGACTTAGACTGGGAACACAAGGGAGAGTTGTTCCCAGCTCGATGGGCCCATGAAGCCTCAGGTCATCAGGGCAGGGATGCCACCTAGAAGTGGGCACGAGACTGAGGGGAGGATCTAACCATGGACAGTATTTCACAGGTCATCCATGACTGTGAGACGTGTGCTGCCATCAAGCAGGCCAAGCGAGTGAAGCCCCTGTGGTATGGTGGGCGGTGGTCCAAGTACAAGTATGGGGAGGCCTGGCAGATTGACTACATCACATTGCCCCAGACACGCCAGGGCAAGCGCCACGTGCTGACCATAGTGGAAGCCACTACTGGATGGTTGGAAACCTACCTTGTGCTTCACACTACTGCCCAGAACACCATCCTGGGCCTGGAAAAGCAAATCCTGTGGAGACATGGCACCCCTGAGAAAACTGAGTCAGACAACGGGACCCATTTTAAGAATGGCCTTATCAACACCTGGGCCAGGGAACATGGCATTGAATGGATATATCATATCCCCTATCATGCACCAGCTGCTGGAAAAGTTGAATGGTGCAATGGACTACTTAAGACTACCTTGAAGGCACTTGGTGGGAGAGCTTTTAGAAATTGGGAAATGAAGTCAGCAAAAGCCACCTGGATGGTTATCACCTGAGGGTCCATCAATCGAGCTGGTCCTGCCCAGTCTGAACCCCTGCACACAGTGGATGGAGATAAAGTCCCTGTTGTACACATGAAAGGTATTTTGGGAAAGTGTTTGGATTAATCCCACTGCAGGCAAAGACAAACCCATCCGTGGGATTGTTTTTGCTCAAGGACCTGGTGGGTAATGCAGAAAAGATGGAGAAAACCGTTGTGCACCACAGTGAAACCCAGTCTTAAGTGAGAACTGTGTGTAAGGTTTCATTGTGATGCAGATGGAAATAGGATAAGGGGTGGATAATGTCCTGGATTGCAAGGCAATGTGTGTGTTCTGTTCCCATCTGTTAGACGTGTGCCAGGTACCTTCTGTTAATTTGGCAGTTTTCTTTATCTCTTCCACAAACCAATCCTCCCTCTGGGAAGACATCTGCTGTTAATGGGCTATTGAGTGTCACTGCATGACTGATCAAAATTACATCATCCCACTGAGAGATGCTCCACCCAGAGGGAGGAGCCAAGCATTCCTAACTGGATATAATCTGAGATTTTGGGACACCAGAACAGCCTTTTCCACTGGATTCCAAAAGGAGCAGCTGCCTTTTCCGCTGGATTCCCAGAGGAAGACCAGGCCCATCTACACCATCACAGGATTTTCAGAGGAAGACTATACCATTCTACAGGATCACTGCTTCAACAGAACCACACCTGGCACTCCAGGAGGACTGCAGCCACCATTTCGCTTGGACTGCTACCAACACCCTGACCAACATGGTGTCAGGTCATATTCTGACTCTATCAGTGCTGTTTTGTATTACTGCATTGTTTATTTGTTTAATTTTCTTCCCTAACAAAGAACTGTTAATCCTGCTCCCATATCTTTGCCTGAGAGCCCCCACGTAATTTAAAAATTATAACAATGTGGAGGGAAGGGGGTTTACATTTTCCACTTCAAGGGAGGCTCCTGCCTTCCTTAGTGGACACCTGTCTTTTCAAACCAAGACATTAACCTTTAGGGGAAAATTGAAAATATATACACCACACTCAGTTAGAAGTATCATAAGCCAGAAGGCTGAGAAATGGCTGATTGATTCTCAAGTGTTAAAGTATGAAGACATCTTAATAGATAATGATTTAGAGCTGATCGTGAGTAACCAACTCAACCCTCCCCAGTTTTTGTATGGAGAATCAGATGAGGAACTAATACATAATTGCCTAGAGGGTATAAACTATCAAACTAAAGGAAGAGAGGACCTAACAGATCAACCACTCCAAGGTGGAAAATGATTGTACATAAATGGATCTTCATGGGTAATAAAGGGGCACAGGGTATCGGGGTACACCATAGTGCATGAAGTGTTGGTGGCCATAGAAAAGGGAAAGTTACCTTCCAATTGGTCAGCCCAAGGTGTGAGTTGTATGCCCTAAAACGAGCTCTGGAAATATTAGCATAGAAAAGGGGAACAATAGGTACAGACTGAAAATAGGTTTTTGGCATAGTGCATACCTTTGAAAAAAAATTTCGGAAGAGAGGGTGCTATTCAATTCAAAGGGAAAGGGACTGATTAATGAAAAACTTGTTTTAGAAGTGTTAGAAACTTTACAATTACCAGAGGAAGTAGCAGTGGTGTATGTTCAAGGACATCAAAAAGGCTGACTCAGGAGGTACGAGGGAACAATTTAGCCAATTTAGAAGCTAAAAATGCAACTGAATCTGAGACAGAAAAACTAATATTAGTATTAACTCCCATGAGAGAAATGCAAGAAGTCCCCAGATTCAGTGGGACAGAAGAGGAAGAACTCCTCAAAATAGGAGCCAAGAAAGATAACAAAGGGAAGTGGAGATTAGCAGATGGGAGGCAAATGTTGAATAAACCCTTTGCCAATAAAATGCTAGAAGGCATACATGGAACAACACTTTGGGGTACACAAGCACTAAGTGATCAATTTCTAAGGGACTGGGGATGTATAGGAATTTTCAGAATAGCTAAGCAGGTGACTGAATGGTGTGTGATGTGTCAACAAGTGAATAAGAAAATCATGAGGAAAACACCCAGGGGATGGCAAGAACTAGCCTTAGGGCCCTTCCAAAACATCCAAGTAGACTTTACTGAGCTTCCCCAGGTACAATGGTGGAAGTTTTTGCCAGTGATAGTAGATGACGTGACTCATTGGGTAGAGGTGGTACCCACTGTGAAAGCCATTGCCAAAGTTGTGAGTAAAATACTTCTAGAAAAAATCATTACCTTACAAGGGATGGCAGACAGAATTGATTCAGAGTGAGGAACTGATTTCATATCAAAGATATTGCAGTAAGTTGTTCAAGCCCTGGGAGTAAAATGGAAATTAAAACTCCACGGCATCCACAGAGTTCTGGTCGGGTTGAGAGAATGAATCAAACTCTTAAAGGAGCTCTAGTTAAACTAATGATTGAAACCCAAAAGTCATGGATAAAATGTCTCCCTTTTTCCTTATTAAGAATTAGAACCCAACCCCAGTCAGATCTGGGGGTCTCACCCTATGAAATGATGTTTGAGTTACCCTTCCTGACCTCACCCCAGAAGGTTGCCACCTATGAGCAAGGGGAAACCAATGCCAAGAAATAAGTGATGTCTATAGCACAAACCTTAGAAGGGCTAAGACATAAAGGGGCAATTCCTCAAACTACCACCCTGGATTTAAGAATCTGTAATATTAAACCCAGGAACTGGATGGTGATTAAGTCATGGAGAGATCAGCCTCTAACTCCTCAGTGGGAAGGTCCCTTTCAGCTACTGCTCACCACCGAATCGGCCGTGCGAACTGCAGAGCGGGGATGGACTCATGGCAACAGAGTCAAAGGCCCAGTAGAAGAACCCAAAGAGTGGACTGTAACATCCAGGCTGGGTGAAACAAGATTGACTCTCAAGCAGAGACTGAAAGACAACCAGAAAAACACCACGATGCCCACAAACTAGAGTCAAGGTTCCACCATCCAGCTGGAGAACTGTCTTCCTGTTTTAATGGGTGAGAATTACCAGCATCTGTTGGAGGGAAGTACACAAGGGACCGCAAAAGATAATGGGACAGCTTCTTTAAGAAAATAAGACAAAGGAAGGAGGGCAAGACCAGGTTGGCCCCTTTGTTTGCTACCAAGAAGGCTCCACAGCCCTGCTGCAGGTAGCAACCCTGTAGGCATGGTAAGGTAGGGACAAAAGGCCAGACCAGACCTCTGTCATTCCTCAGTTGTCTTTTAATTCAACAGGGACTGGAGGGCAGGACCGAGTTGGCCTCTGTACTCACCCCTAAGATACACTGACTATGGGTAGCAGCCACATAGGCACGGTAGATGGGAGTCAAAGCCATGCTGGACCTCTGGGATGGCCTTTTGTCCATTCCAAATAAGTGTGTCTAAGGAAGACCTGAGATTTTTTCTCCTGTTCCCACTGTCCTTGCCCACATCAACAGATGCTGGTATGGCTCATTCAAGAGAGAAAGAATTTTTTTTACTTAATTTTTCAAGCAAAATGACTTCTAGAAAAAAAAAGGGGAATTTGTTATAGATGAGTAATCCTATGGTTGACTCTCACAATTAAGGGTGAATATTAAATATATGTTAAGAGAAGTTTTGTAGATGTATAGTTATCCTTCCCTCCCTTTGCATTGTTATCACAGGATGGCCTCAGTAGTTGGGGCATTTGGGAGGGTTGCCTTGTTACTATGGCAGCACCTGACCTCCAATCAAGGTGTAAGACAGTGATCTCCACCACTGGACAGTGAAGAAGGAGTCGATTGACAAGACTTTGGGAGGGGCTAGAGGAATAAAAGACAGAACATCCATTTTGTAGATGAGCAAATGGTGACTGAATCCTTTTGCTCCTGGTTGTGTCTTTTCTTTATTCAGTCTTCTGTTGTATTTTGATAAGGTCTTAATAAACCATTTAAATTTTTGAAAGTGAAAATTGTTTCTCACATGGGGTTGGGGAATGTGGGGCAAGGTTGTCCACACTGGGTCAGCTCTCAAAGTAAAACTACTCTGACCTGGCCAGACCTCCTTAGGAGAGACCCTGGATCAATATCAATCACAGAATGCTGCAATTACCTCTTCTCTAAAGAGAAGAGTAATAAAATGCACTCTTTAAAATAGGATTACATATTTCTTAGAAGCTCATGAAATATTTCTCCATAACTGTAAAAGGAAACCTTCCTGATGAACTGGACTAGACCAGAGGGAAATCAAAGGCAGAGCCATGGTTTGTCAGGACTTGCTTGATCCTAATAAGCCCTGTGGTGCATTTGCAGCTGAACCCATGAACCTCATGGCCTGAGAGGAGATTGCATAAACCTTTCCTGGAGTCAAAGTCAGAGGAAACACCCAAAGTGTCTCAAAGCATGAATGGGTCCCACTGAGGTCCATCCCAACACAGGCCCTCATGGACTCTGTGGTGGAGAGAATTGGAGGCCAGGATTGCACAAAAAACTTCTCAGAGATTCAGAGTGGAAAGGAAAATCCAAAGTACCTCAAAAACCTTGAGTATCTCAAAGCATTAATGAGCCCCACTGAGTGTCAGTACAAAGCTCTCAAGGGACTCGTTAAAGCAGATAATTGGGGCCATGATTGCACAAACCTCTCACAGAGTCTGTATCAAAAGGGAAACACCAAGTACCTTAAAATAACTGAGTACTTGAAGCATTAATGAGCCCACTGAGTGTTGTTACTGACAAAGCCTCTCCAGGGACTAATTACAGCAGATAATTGGAGGCCATGATTGCACAAACCTCTCAGAGACTCCAAGGCAAAAGCCAAACCCAAAGTCCTTTGAAAAACCTGCAGTCCCTGCAGGGAGCATGAAGAGCCCCCAGGGCCATTGCTGAGCAAGGCTCCCAGGGACTCCTTCCAGCAGATCCTTGAGGCCACTGGGATGTGGGCTCCGGGGGGATGCTGAGGGCAGGACAAGGGGCTGACAGTGCCCAGCCTGGCTGGGGCTGTGCCAGGAGGCCCCAGGGCCTCAGGACAAGGTGTCTCCTCCCAGCCCTTGGTGGCACAGACCCCTACTGTGCCCCAGGGCACCAAGACTTGGCTTCTCTTTGTCCCCACCTGTCATCACTGCCTGCAGTTCTCTGCTCTGCCTGGGGCCTGGGGACACTTTCTCAGTTGTGTCCCTCAGTGGGACCCATTAAAAGTCCAAGAAACTTTGGAGTTGGATTCTGCCTTGGAGTTCTGGAGAGGTTTCTTCAGCTCCCTCTCAGGGACTGATGTTCAGGGCCTGAGCACAAAGCCCCAGAGGCTCATTAAAGTCCTTGTGCTGTGTCTGTGCTGCTGAGCTGGGCTGGGCTCCTGGCACAGAGGCAGCTCCTGGTAACCAAGAAGAGCTTCAAAAGCACATTTCTCTTGATGAGCAGCTCTTCTGCCAGCCCAGCAGGGCTGGGGCACTGCCTGCAGCCACCCCGGGCACAGCACAGAGGCACAGAGAGCTTCAATCAGTCAGGGCTGGGAAGGTGCTGAGAAGTGCCTGGGGCAGAATCACTGCCAGCCCTTGGCACAGGAACCTCTGGCTGCAGGACAATGCAGCTGCAGCTCCTGGAGCCATCTCCTAAAGCTGGAACATCCCAATGCCTACAGACCCTGTGAGTACAACTCTGAGTATTTCTGGTGCAGGGGAGGTGAAAATGCTCATGAAGCTCTGACATGCTGGGAGGTTCTGATCAGTCATAGAATATTTTCTAAGAAAGGTTTTGATAAAAATGAGGATTTTCTAAGACTTTGTATTCAGTTTCCTACTATTGGAAAATGGCATGGGAGAGGGGATACATATTAAAGGTTGATTATTAATTATTAATTATGAATTTTGACAAGTGCTTGAACATCCAAACTGTTGCTTTTAGTGATCAATAGGTTCACAGGAGATCCCTAATGTGCTTTCAGCCACTCTGCCCATGGACAGCACCAGCATCACCTTTGCTGGACCCATCAGGCTCAGGCTGAGCTGTCCTTTCTCCAAGCTGCAAACAGAACCTGCCCCCAGCCAGTGCCTGCAAACAGGCAGGGGTTCTGTCAGGCCAGGAGAGTGCACAGAGATTTGGGGTCTGTGAGTGCTGGCAGGGAGAGATCAGGCACAGGAAACACCTGCAGGAGAAAAATCTCCAGGAAGCAGAGAGAAGATCAGGCAATGAGGAAAACAAAACCCAGCAATGCTGTGGCAGGAGAGTTTAGAGATGCCCACAGGATCCCCTCAGTGCAGCCCCTCCCTCTGAACAAGCCCCCTCCCTCCTGTGCCCCAGCCCAGCCTCTGCCCTCAGGGCCGGGGCTCCAAGGCGTGCAGCCCCTCCTGTGCAGGCAGAGCTGCAGCAGAGCCGTGGGGCAGCTCTGCAGCCCAGGCCCAGTTCCCTCTGCAGAGCACAGGGCTGGGAGCAGCTGCCTGGCCCTGGGGCTCTGGCAGGGGCACAGCTGGCTCAGGGTGACGCTGTCCCCAGTGCCCAGCTCTGGGCAATGCTGTCAGTGCAGCCAGGGAAGGAGCTGCATCTCCCTCAATCCAGTGCCATCATAAGAACACTTGGAAGTCTCCCTGAGATTTCATTCCATGCTGGGAGCTTCAATCCAGGGTGCAAATCTGTCCTAGAGCATTTCTGAGCGATAAGATTGATGGGGAGAGGCAGAGGTGTTGTGACATTGAAAATGCTGTTGGGTTGGTGAAATGAGCAATGTGAGTCCTTGGCTACAAATGTGGAGCTGGGCTGGGGGGTCCATCTGCTCTCAGCAGTACCTGGTGACATTTTAGGGGAAGCCTGGGAAGGTGATCAATCTGCAGCTGAGAAAGGATAAAGCCCATAGAAACTCTGAACAGGTCAGAATGCCAGATCATGGCCCCTCACACTCCACTCATCACTTTGTCTCACAGAACTTGCTCTGTTCACCCTTAGTGCAGCAGAATTGCTGAGGGTTTCTGATATTCAAGAACACCAGCAGAGATAGAGGGAAGCCTATAAAAAACCCCAGAACTCTTGAACAATAAAGGGTGTCTGTGTGTTCCAGGGGAAGGCATATAGGAAATGGCTTTGAATTTGGTTACAGGTATCTCTACTAACTCTTCACTGTCCTTTTCCATGAACAGATCCTCATATCCAGACACAGCAAATG